>JARKHS020003430.1:0-94220 GCA_030143305.2 Amblyomma americanum | reverse complement strand
AAGTACCACATTAGCCAAATTCTTGCAGCTCCTAACCGCTCTTAAGGTCTTTTAAAACTTAACCTCAAACACGCGCCTGTTCACCTTACAAAATTAGCGTACGTTGCCTTAACAGGGCATAAATCGAGCACGCGTCATCTATCTGGGACCCGGATCAAGCATGCATCATACTGGGCGATTTTTCTAGCCCTTTACAGATTTTGATTTTAAAAACCAGCAGAGATACCTGTGTGCAATCTTTGCAGAAGGATTCTACAGCAAGGCGGACAATATGTAAATGGTCAAAAGTTTGTACACCACAGGGTCGAGTTTTCAGTGGCATATCCTGCTACTTATGATACCAATAAAGCTATCAAGCTTCTTAGATGTGAAAATCATACTCGCCTATAAGGATTTTGGTCTTGATGGTGCCGTAATTTCCCGAAAGTAGCGCTAGAAAGCAGACCCTGTTTCGTCGGAACGTTTGAACTACCCTGTACGTAATGGATCTGAATATTTGAATGTTTGTTAACTAAAATTAAACAATGAGCTTTTTTATTTTTTTTTCTGGGGGGCAACATTAAATTTTGAAATTGAAGGCCGTCAAGTTTCTTCATTAAAAATGTGATTCGAGAAACAGAACGTCAAAACTGCGCATTTTAAGGCTGGTTGAGTAGGATTTGTCACATTGAATATTTATAAATTAGCGTCGCTTTGCGCAGTTACATCATGAATTCATGTTAAGTGCTTGCGTATACTTTACATTCTTGTCTACTTCTGTAAAATCCTGAAAAGTGATTGACAGTATTACGAGATAAATGAAAATAAAAACTCTCGGATTTCTTCTCGACAAGTCCGCAATTTTTTAACGTTTTGCCATCTTCAAAAAACTTCCCAGTTGGTTTCCTATTCCATTCTTAACTACTCGATATGAGCAATGGACAAATATTACCTTCATTATTTTCATACTAGTGTCCTACAATATTTTACAATTTATTCAGATTTAAAATTGATGTGGAAGAATGCTGGACTTGTGTGCGGTTGAAATGTGTGGTTCCCATAATACGAAACTTTCTACGAACAGATAACTGCGGAGGATTGCAGCTGGCACCTCAACTATGGGGAAACGACGGGAAGGGAAAAAAAGCAAAGAGAAATTAGGTACGTGGAAGGATAAAATGTGTCACGTCAATTTCTTTCGGACAGCTCAGACCAGCGAACCTGTTTGACACGTCAGTCCAGTTATGCGCAGGGTGGAAACCGCCTCTATACGCTGCTTTTCTGTTACTGGTTACATTGCGTTGAAGCGTCTAAGCGTCAAAGCGCGCATTGTATAGATGCTCTTGCCGCACTGTTTACCCATCATGCCAAATATAGATCAACAGAAGTCAACGCCAACTATTATTAGCCCTGTGTCGAATTATCTCTGTCCTGGGCCTGCTCACAATGGGATAGGACAACACGTGCACTTGGTGCTCTTTGAGATCACACTGACGGTGGCTGGCAGTGCGCTCAGAATAATTGCACAAATTCTAAAAATATATTTACAATTCTCACAGCCTCATTGATAGCGCTTGCGCCATTTAACCATCGCGGAGGATCCATGACATAAAGTAGCTGCGAGTGATTAGAACCCTTCGCTCAAGCAAACAAGACAACGTTAAGTCGCAACATGGGAAGAACAGAAGATAATAATATAATGTGCAGGTGATAATAAACGCACATTCTTTTAAAACTCAAGCTAAAATAATAGAGAGAAAGAGACTTTAACGAATGCAGAAGAGGCTCGCATTAAAGTCTCGCACTTTCGAGTGCGAATCAGGTAATTCATTCATTCATCGATTCATTCATTTATTTACAGTCCAATATGTTAAGCAAACATTAATTGGTCTAACAAGGCTTCCTTATGCGGCCGGCACATCTGTAGCCCAAACTGTGAAGGTATTAATGCCATTCTAGGTAATCACAGTGATATAATAATTGCAGCTCAAGAGGCACGACTTTCTCGCAGCGCACAGCCCGGAATACTTTCCGGCGGAATTGCGACCCGAACACCAGGCGAACATTCCGGGAGAGCCCCGTTAAGCCGTGAAACAAGTGTCTCTCATTCCTGCTCCTTAATAAGGAACGTAAAAGCCAGGCTTGTCTCATACGGTGTCTTCGGCACAACGAGCCTCATTAGCCGCTAGGTGCACAAGGAATAGTGACAATGCTAATGCTAGGGATACCCGCTCTGCTTGCCTGCATTTGTAGAGCAGGGATTCCAAAATACTTTACCATGAAGAAAAAAAAGGAATGACCAGCGCGGGAACAGACGGGGACAGGAGAAGAAAAAACACTCACGGAAGGAAGGGCGCTGTAGGTTCCTCGTTTCTTTTCTGGACGGGCAAGTTCGGCTTTTTTCAAAATTGCCGATTGGGCGAGTTGGTGACAACACTAACGACAGGACGGGCGCTGTAGGACAGCGCCCGTCCTGTCGTCAGTGTGTTTTTTTTTTGTGTGTGTCATTTCGAATCATATCCCACCAACTCGCCCAATCGGCAATTTTGAAAAAAGCCGAACTTGCCCGTCCAGAAAAGAAACAAGGAACTTATTTTCCTTTCTTTCAGGGCGATAAATCTTTCTGCAGCGCTTTGTTTCGGGTTACATACAAACCGCCCACTTCCGCTTCACTAATCTTTCCCAAACCGGCGATGGTCCGAGGTACGTCTGTGTAATTTAGATCGGCCTTAGCAGCTGCTAGACGGCGTCGTGAAGAATCTGCATGCATTTGATCTAACTAAAGAGCAAAATGGCGTCACGAACCTTTACCGAACAAATCGGCTAACTGGAGCATTTATTTCATAGGAATGAACAGAAACCTCATGACACCGTTTTAGGTTGAACAGCCCTGGTGTTTGGAAATGCGGACCAAATACTCTGTCCGCAGGTGGATTCGGAGAACGTTAAGCCGCAACGACCGAGAGCCGCTCATTGCATGCCTCCCATATCTCGAAAGTACGAGCACCCAGCCAGAGGCACATGCAGTCTTTACAGCGGCCGCTGAACAGCCGGCTGTGCATAATTTTCCCCGATAACATCTTGAATGCGAAGCTAATGCTATGTTACTAGGGTGCCGCTGTAAAAACGGGAAAAACAAGACTTGCATTTTACAATGCTTTCTTCGCTTTTTACGAAACAGATTAGGACAGCGCAACGGAACGAGGACAAGAAGAGAAGAAACACGTAACACAGGACGGGCGCTGACTACCAAATCTTTATTGCGTCATAAAAACCAGCACAATTAATGACGCTATAAAGAGTTGGTAGTCAGTGCGTGTCCAGTGTTACGTGTTTCTTCTTTTCTCGTCCTCGTTCCGTTGCGCTGTGTTAATCTGTTTCGTAGGAAGTATGAACCAACTAGCCCACACCATAACCTTCGCTTCAAACCATAAGCATCAACTCAGAGTTCACTTTTGCCTATTAGACAGCCTGGCGGACTTTCGTGAATAATATATAGGACATTTTTAGTTTCCGCCTTAAAAAAGTAATTTGCTTAGAATGAAATACATGAAAAAACAATGTTCCTCACACGGTAGTCAGTATTGCTTTGGGTGGAGAGTTCAGCTAATATGATTTCGTCCAACACATTATCGGGCGCAAAAAAATACTACCCATTTTTCCCGGAAAAGGAACTCCACTACAAGTTTGTTTTTTTTTAATATCTACGCCTGCTTCGTCTATTTCATGCACAGAGATTGGACTCGACCATTGGTTTCCTTTGCATACTTTTCGCCCCGCTCTTCCAATCTCTCTGATGCTTTTGCGATTTCACTCCCTGGTAATACTAGAGGTATATGACGTTAAAAACAACCCATTCTGTTCTTGCTTGGTTGGGGTCGAAGTACGGCAAAATGGCTGAAACTTCTTGTAATGTCCACTGTATTCCTCTAGCGACCACAAGTTGTATATGTGTCCGCAATTGACTTTTCTGTAACTCGACGAGAATCAGACAGCACTCCTTGAAAATAATTCCATTACTTTTTCGCTCCTGAGTAGAGTAACTAATGCATTCTAGAAACTTATTTTTTGAAGGATTAGGCAAAAATAACTTTAAACCTATCAATTTTCATTACTGAACAAAAAAAACAATTTTGCCCCAAAATGCTATTACTTCTTTTTTCTGGTTCTGAAAGTGAATCACGATGGGCGGCCAAATAGGAAAAATAAGATTTGTTACTTTTATTGAAATAGTGTTAGGTTCAGTGCTTCAGAATCATTCAAAGCCACTATCCATAGGCCAATCATATGCCCGTGGATTTCATTCTTTTTTGCTCACAGATTACCTTTATTCCAATCCAAAATTGGTTATTTGATCTTTATAATACGTCACCCCTTGCTAGACCGCTACGAGCATTCGAATTTAGTTACACGGCATTTGATACTAGTGAATCGCTTGCGAAGCATAACGAGCTGGTGAGCTCTTACGTTCTTTACGTCCACCCGTCCTGCTTAGTGCCTCCAGAAAGACTTTTACACCTGATTTTAAATAAGAGAAAGCGTGAAGAGCTCGAGGACAGGCAAATAAAGTGTTCCTTTACTCGCGTTACGCTGTTGTTTTTGAAGCCCTCTATTAGACAGCCCTTATGGAGTTCTCCTCTTGAAGGCTGCAAACACTTATACAGCTCAGGATAGAGAAATCGCAGTACTGCTGTCGCTTTGCTCTTTAGGACTGTACGATGTGCAGAGCCATTCTCTTGGTTGCTGTTAGGTAGTTTACTTTGCTATCTCGCTTGTTTGATGCCCGAGTGTCCAGAAATCTCATAATCGACGAGCAGCGGCTCTTGTCCCGGCAACTTTTGTGCCTCTGGTCCCATCTAGGTCGCAGCGTTTATCCGAGGCATCCTTGTGCACCTAAAGGCTGTTAACGGGAGAGCTCAATTTCTGAAGCGCGAGGAAGTCTACTATAAAGCTCACGTTCTGTGCAGGTTACAAACAAAAAACAACGAAAATCCTCCGCAGCGATACCACACAGGAAAAACAATCGTTACCATCGCAGCTAGCTTGTTCTGGTCCTCGCAACAATGTTCGCCCCGTTGAATGCTTCCATTCGCTTCTTCCTAAGAATTTAAAGAACGGTGGAAAAGCAACGACAGTTCCCAGTCCTCGCTACAGGAAAGGAGACGCCCCGGAAGTTTGTGACAAGGGTTGTGTAGATACCAGCAATATAGCTCTGTTAGCGCACTCACATCTATCACGTTGTTTTTCTCGCCTATACTAACGAACCAACTTCCTAAAAATCCTGACGCTACCCGGACCTCCTAGCTCTCCGAAGGAACTCCTGGTTTGCTTCTCTTTGCTTTGCTGCCTCTTAAGTTTTTGGGAAACAGTTGGGTGCCTCTATTAAAGATGGGTGACACCCAGCGAACGATGCTCACGAGCTTAAAGGAAGCGTATCACCGTAAAGCGCATTGTTATGGTGATCGACGAACGCCACTTTCTCTCACTGGTGAGCGTCTGTATCAAAAGTCTCATTACGCGATGAAGCATACTGGTTCATGGAAGGTGTTAGCGACGTCTACAGCCCGTTCCACGCTACGTTCGTGCTTACTACTGTAACGTTTCCACGAACGCGGACGGAGGCCACATTTAGGCTTTTTTTTCGAGTTCATGGACAGCCTAAGGACAGAATAACTGTACCTGTAATAAAAATTACACCAAGGATACAAAAATAATTGTCTTTGTCAGCGTCTTTTTTTCTTCTAGGAAAGAATACAGCATGGTATTAGGAATGTTTATATTGCCCAATTTAATCTACTCTTTGAGACGCTAAAAGGGTGAAGGAAGTTAAGCTAGTCTTTCTATATATTAGAAATCCAACCAAATATACTTTTGCCGGATATGTTTGCATACAGACTGTACCAAAAGGTGGTGGGTCCTTGCGGGTCCGACATGGCCAATGAGGGCTGGTGGCTGCCCGCAGTAAACCTACATGGGTCCCTCGTGGGCGCAGTGTTGGCAAAAAACGTTTGGGCTGCCCATTTTATGCCTGCATAGGTCCCTCGTCAGCTATGCATGGGCTAAATAGAGCGGGCAGCCCACCTAGGTCCTATCACAGATACATGCGGGCAAAAGTGCGGGCTGTTGGGGCTGCCCGCACAGCACTTTGAGGGAGCCACGGTGGTTTTGTGTGGGCAAAGAGATAGTATTCCCACCTTCGGCCTACATGGGCCCTGTGGGGAAAATACATGGGCTAAACTTTGGGCTGCACAGTGGCGAATCGTTGTAGGCATGCAGTTTGGGCTGTCTGAGCAACACCTACGTTGGTCCCACATGGGTTAGGCGTGGGCGCATTTGTCCTTCCCGTGAAATCTCAAAGGCCGTCGGCGCTGTAGATGCATTGCTGAAATGTTTTCATTTCTTGTCAGCTAGCTGCCTTTTAAAACTCCCGTTCAATAGGGCAATAATTATAGAGGAGGTGATGGTTTACGTGTTCTGTCGGCATTTGAGCTCTGTTTATTTGTTTTTTTTTTCTATCCGCGGTGAACCTGAATCACGTCGACTTGCTTCCTTAGCGCGCCTCTGCGGTTTAGCGCCCTTCAAACTATAATTAGAAAAAATCGTCTTCCTCGACTGACCAAAAGACCATCATGCATTACACAGACGTGGAACATTTTAGGGAGGAACATGTGAATAAACAACGAGAAAAGCGTAAAATTAATTATTTATTTATGGTTTGATTGAGGGAGTTTAACGTCCCAAAGCGACCCAAGCTATGAGGGACGCCGTAGTGAAGGGCTCCGGAAATTTCGACCACCTGGGGATCTTTAACCTGCACAGACATCGCACTGTACACGGGCCTCTAGGATTTCGCCTCCATCGAAATTCGACCACCGCGGCCGGGATTGACCTCGCGTCTTTCGGGTCAGCAGCCGAGCGCCGTAACCACTGAGCCACCGCGGCGGCTGTTATTTATTAATTATTATATGCATAAATGCTGACTGCCTTTTGTTTTTGAGAACCTTACAGTGACGGCGCTCTTACTGTTACTGTGCAGGCATCGATTCCAACAAATTCTCTCATATCTTCTTCCAAATCAGTGGTCGCGTTCGTCCATCAGTATCACGGGGGCAGAATATTATGAGTGTACAATGGAGGCTCCTTCAAGAGTTGACTGCCCTTATAGAGTTCTGTAAAAAAAAGGCTCAAAGCAGGAAAAAACAATAAATAGATAAAACAGAAATGACTAAGTTAAGGGCCCGCTAAACTGCTACGACACTCTGATGCAAGACCCTTATACATGCGCCGTGCTTAACAAGTTACACCATCGTGTGGGCACTTTCCGTGGAAAGAGCACAGTTCTATAGCTTTCGACCGTACACAGCCGCTGACTTCGAATTGTGTACACTGCTGCGTCGAATGAAAGGCCTGGCAGTCTTGGCCTGGACGTCGAATGAAAGGCGTCTTTAGGTTATGTATTTTATTTTTTGAACCATAGCTTACCTATCTGAAGGAGGTTGATGCGTGACTCCCATTTCTAAAAGTTCAAGCGGATGCACGTTTATTTCTATCCCCGAAATTTTGGCTGATTAAGTGGAATATTTCTCCAAGTTTGGGGTCGTGTCAAAAAAATAAGAGGAAAGGTTTGTGCACGGAGCGGAAGAGAGGGTAGTGAAGTTCTTTTCGCTTTCACTCGAGCGTGAACGTGATGAGGGCAGTTGAAAAAAGTCGAGAGTGGAACAAGTCACAGTTCATGCCACTTTTTGGTTTCTTAGTAAAGGCTGCTCTGGAGTTAAAAATAAAGGGCAAAATTTGAAAGTAAAGTCATAAAAGCCAAAAAAGCTGTTCAATGAGTCCGAAAGGAAACTAAGGAGATGCATGCTCATGCAGCTCCAAGCCGCCCTTGCGTACTAGCGAAGACAGATTACGTAAGCAAGAAACATAAGTTTCCAAAACCTTGATTATGCCGCTCAAAGTGCAAAGAAGGGATTTTTGGCAGAGAATTCTTCTATTGAATGTACTATAAAAGACATAATTTGAGTGCTAAGCTCTTAAATAGCCAAATTCGGTAACCCTGCGTCTACACAAAGGTATTTTTTGAGCAAAAAGTCTCGCCCGTGTAGTAGGAATGCACCTCCAGCTCTGCAAACAAAAGGGAGAGCACCAGGAGCCAGGCACCACTAAACCTCTACTGCAATGTCCTTGGAAATGTTACAGCAAAAATAGCTTCCAGTTTGGTGTTTTATTTGTTCAAGAAAACTTAACGCCATATGCCGGTGACTTACAGGGCGACGACACAACTATACATTTTCGACACCTGTATGTATGTATGTATGTATGTATGTATGTATGTATGTATGTATGTATGTATGTATGTATGTATGTATGTATGTATGTATGTATGTATGTATGTATGTATGTATGTATGTATGTATGTATGTATGTATGTATGTATGTATGTATGCGTGCATGTATGCATGCATGTATGCATGCATGTATGCATGTATGCATGTATGCATGTATGCATGCATGTATGCATGTATGCATGCATGTATGCATGTATGTATGCATGTATGTATGCATGTATGCATGTATGCATGCATGTATGCATGTATGCATGTATGTATGCATGTATGCATGTATGCATGCATGTAGGCATGCATGTATGCATGCATGTATGCATGTATGCATACATGCATGCATACATGCATACATGCATGCATACATGCATGCATACATGCATGCATACATGCATGCATACATACATACATACATACATGCATACATGCATGCATGCATGCATGCATGCATGTATGCATATATGTATGTATGTATGTATGTACGTATGTATGTATGTATGTATGTATGTATGTATGTATGTATGTATGTATGTATGTATGTATGTATGTATGTATGTATGTATGTATGTATGTATGTATGTATGCATTCATGTATGTATGTATGTATGTATGTATGTATGTATCTTGTCCAATCATACAAATACCTTGGTGTTCATATTTGTCATGATCTTACATGGAATACGCATATTCCAAACATCATATCATCCGCCAACAGAACACTAGGATACTTAAAGCGTCACCTACGCTCTGCACCACAGCATGTCAAGCTCCTCGCATACAAATCATTAGTCCGATCAAAATTAGAATACGCATCTCCCATCTGGTCTCCAAAGCAAGCATATCTCTGTAATTCAATTGAAGCAGTTCAAAACCGAGCCACTAGATTCATTCATTCATCGTATTCTTTTGATATCAACATATCATCCCTCAAATCACAGTCCAGCCTACCTACCCTTGCTCATCGCCGCTACATTGCTAGTTTATGTTTGTTTCACAAGTTTTTTTACTCTGAGCTACGACAGGAACCCTACATCTGCGCACCACCACCACGCATCTCCCTCCGCACCGGCCATCAGCAGCAAGTGTCACGACCTCGCGCCCGCACCACTACATTTTCTTCATCATTCTTCCCCCGGACCGCGAACGACTGGAACGGCCTTCCCCGTGAACTTGCTGCTATCACATGCCAATCATTGTTCATCGAAGAAATCACGCGTGTACTTGCTTAGTGATAATCTTATATTTGTATAACTTTCAACTTATCTGTTAGTCTTTCTGTTTTTCATTTCTGTGTACCCTACCCCTTATGTAATACCCTCTAACGAGGGTTTTTAAGGTATTAAAGTGAAGTGAAGTGAAGTATGTATGTATGTATGTATGTATGTATGTATGTATGTATGTATGTATGTATGTATGTATGTATGTATGTATGTATGTATGTATGTATGTATGTATGTATGTATGTATGTATGTATGTATGTATGTATGTATGTATGAATACATGTATGTATGTATACTGGAGGCAAGAGATCAATGTCTGCAGTTCACTTAGGATTACGGTCATCTGCACCTTTCCTTTTCGAAAAGCAATGCAGAATGCCATTCGTGCCTTTGTTTTTATGTTTCGGAGGTAATCATAACAACAGTCGCTTTCATAAAGGCCGCCTTCCGCCAAATAGTATCACACAGCAAGGCCCCCCGAGGCGAACAGCGGCCTTAGAGTTAAAGCAGCAGTCGCTTTCAAAACGGTCACCTTCTGCCGGTAATGGTCGGAATGCAAGACCATCCGTGGCGAACAGTGGCCTTACAATTCAGCGTTTACACCATCAGAAAGTTGCGAGACAAGTTCTGCAATACGCTGATGCAAACCAGCACAAGGTCGCACGCACACAAAGCACCGGCCTTGATAATGCACTGTGTCAAAGGACACCCTACTGTGTACATCTGGAACTTTGCAACTGTTGCTATTGTGACAACTTGCGCTACCACGTTTGGGATTTAATCCGGAACATCTTGTAAGAACCAACAGCGAGCGAGAAGTTTTGCGCGAAAGAGGAAAATATGCCACAGAGATGTTTGGCATGATTCGCCAAGCCTACCCTTTTATGCAAACCAGCGCTTGAAGACACGAGGTGAGACAGGAGGTGAGAACCACACACACGCTGCACTAAAATGACAGCTCAATTTTATTCATGACGAAATGCTAAATATAGAGAGTGCAGATAAAACAGTCGACAATAAGTACCGTCACATGCCCCATCGTACCCTCATCTTCATCCGTCCAAAAATGCCCTTTCCTTCGCTTCCGTTCGTGCCTTCAAGTGCTGGTTTGGATTAACGCATAACCATCTGGCCCAACAAGCCACTTTGCTAAGTTAACGGCGATGTTACAATGTGTAGTGCAAGGTGTGTTGAGTGATAAACGCGGTTTAAGAGGAGCAAAGCGACGGAGGTCAGGAAGACATTCAAGAGGCTCAACCTCCTAAAATATCGAAACCATTCGGCAACTTGTGCATGAGAGTCATCGGAGAGCAATCGACAACATTACTGTCATTGTAGACGAGTTACACGGACCGACCAGGCAATACTCATGTTTGATTTTAACATGGCCCTGTTGCTGCCAAGTTTGTCTCACGACTGCTGATCCAGGAGCAGAAGGCACGCCGCGTAGGAATTTAGGAAGAACTCCGTCGCCGGGTTTACCCGTTTTTCATGTGGAGGATCACTGCTGGTGATGAAGCCCGGGTTTAAGGTGACAACCCTAAGAAGCGGTAAGAGTCTTCACAGTGGAAGGGCCCGCTGTCTCCGCGGCCGAAAAACGTGAGGCAGGTGCGCAGCTCGATCAAATGCTTGCTCATCGTTATTTTCGACATTTGCGGCGTTGTGCACCAAGAATTCGTCCCCTGGGGCCAGATTGTTAGTACAGTGTTCTATTGCCAGGTGTTAAGGCTTCGAATGGCGAATATTTGGCGAAAGCTACCAGATCTGTATCGCGCGGAAAACTGGATGCTACACGACGACAACCCGCCCTGTCATCGAGCTCTCCACACACCTGTGTTCATCGGCAGAAACATCATCTCACTTCCGCATCAAACCTATAGCGCCGCAACGCGGCGACTCGAGATTTCTACGTTGTGGTCCGGTTGCACTTCACGGACGCCTGAATCGCGCGCGGACCACGCCGTGCGTTTGATTCAGGCGGCCGTGCTTTGCCTTTCACTTCGCGCTTCCTGGAAAGCCAGACCCCGCTGCAACCGTTTAGAACTCCTGGGCGGCGTCTAACGACCGCTCGTCTCACCTAAGCAGGTGTGCACAAAGCGTCTGAGTGTTGGACCTCATCTACTGCGCGTCCTATCCCAAGGCAACCAAGGCGTCATACCCGACAATTCAGGACAAGCCTTTTTTTTTTTAGCAGTAAAAAGTTTAAGAACGCAATTTCTTCGTATATTTTAAGATTCCACTATAACAATCAATATATCAGCAGTTGTCTCGTCGGCAGGCATGCATTTTTTGTTATTAACGTTTTTGATATCATCAAAAGCGTTCCCCATTGGTTTTCTATGGCAGTCTTAACTGTTCGATGCGATGGACGGAAAAAGTTTAAACGAAAGATTTTGCAGCACATTGGAAGAATGGAGAATTTCCTTCAGTATTTCTATGAGAGTACCTTACAATTTTCGAACATTCAAAATTTTTGTCCAAGATTGTTGGACATCCACGGCAGCGTGAATGGGGTTACGCTGGCGGCTTTTTGGGGGACGTCGCAGATGCAGCTCATGCTACGAACAAATCATGCTACGAACAAAATGCAACGTTTTCAAAGAGTACCTTTTTGATCATCTCGGGAGGAGATAGATAGATAAAGAGGAGGAGGGAAAGACAGGGATGTTAACTAGAAAGGGGTTCCGGTTGGCTACCCTGCACTGGGGAAGAGGGATTAGGGGGCTAAAAGGAGGAAGAGGTTGTGCATTCAAAAGAGGTCGAAATTTCTTCCTGGTATGATGCTTTTATAAAAATATTTTGATTCCTGCTTGATCATCGAGGCTAAAGTTCTTAAATGGGCTTGTCGATTTGCGGATTGCAACATAGTAACTAGCGCTAAAAAGACACGGACATGCCACTAAATTTTGCGCGAGAACTTCAGGATACGAAAGCCGAATGCCAGACTTGTGCCACACTCCCTTACATAGGACCAGAAGGGCACGCGGAAAACATTGAGGGCTGATTTGCTCGCCGAGGAAGAGAAGGATGCTGCATTCGTAGACAGTATTATTTCTGAAGACGAAACATGGTGTTTTCAATACGATCCTCCAAAAAAGAAGCAGAGCGCCGAATTGTAGTCCACCGAGAAAGGGGCGGTGACAGGAGAACAAAACAAAGACAATGCTGATAGTTTTTTTCGATGCTAGAGGTGTCATAGACCACGAGTTCGTCCCACAAGGGCAGACAATGATTCAGGAGTTATATATCCGCGTGATGCACAGTGACGCCGTAGCCCTGACTTATGGAAATCTGGACAATCGAGCCTTCTTCACAATAACGTAAGGCCGCACCTCCTCTCAGTGTGACAAAATTTCTCGCCAAGCACAGCATTCCTTCTCTGGCCTGACCTCTCCCATGCAATTTTTTCCTGTTTCCTCGCGTGAAGGGAGCCCTAAAAGGTCGCTGGATGGGGAGCATGGGGAGATTCAAGAAGCCCCGACAAAGGAGCTGACAGCCCTGCCAAAAGAAGCGTTTTTCAACAGTTTCCAAGACCTCAAGAAGCGTTGGAAGCTGTGTATAGACTACAAAGGAGACTATTTCGAAGGGGTGTTGCACAAATGATTTCAAGGTTAAACGCATTTTTTTAATGGACTCAGTCTCGGAACATTACGGACAAAGGTTGTACAACATACGTACATACATACATGCATGCATGCGTGCATACATATGTACACACACACACACACACACACACATACATACATACATACATACATACATACATACATACATACATACATACATACATACATACATACATACATACATACATACATACATACATACATACATACATACATACATACATACATACATACACACACACACACACACACACACACACACACATACATACATACATACATACATACATACATACATACATACATACATACATACATACATACATACATACATACATACATACATACATACATACATACATATGTACCGCAGTGGTGTCCTAGTGGTTTGAGCATCCGCCTCGCATGTGGGAGGTGCTGGGTTCGATCCTATGTGCCACCGGGTACCCACTGGTGATGCCATGGGTACAAGCTTTCCCCTGCCTGGTGTTGGGCTTAGGATGAAATGCTTGGGAAATGGGTCTTTGACCCCACTTGGTGCAATCAAAACTACCTTGTGCCATGGCGCCCTTTGGCCAAAGCTGCCCTTGCGCCATAAAAATTCGTCATCATCATCCTATACATATATACATACACACACATTCATACACACATACATGCATACATACACACATACACACATACATACATACATACATACATACATACATACATACATACATACATACATACATACATACATACATACATACATACATACATACATACATACATACATACATACATACATACATACATACATACATACATACATACATACATACATACATACAGCAACTTTATTAACAAATATATGTATATCATTGCGTGTGCCAGCAGAAGCGTAAGCGCTCGTTGGCAGGTCACGGGAGTCACAGCAATGCATGCTCAATACAAAACAACCGATTGTTGACGGAAATACGCTTACTAACACAACGAACATTATAAAACAATACAATGCATATAACTCGCAATATTTGAACAACGAATAAACCACTAATAAATTTCAAGAAAAGTATAAACGAAATTCCTAGTCAGTGAACTGAATACAATGTGGCGCGAACAAGATGAAAAAAGTACCTTTGTAGTTATCATACACTTTCTCAGCTCTCCACAGTCCTGCCCTAAAAGTCAGTATGCTGACTATGCGAAAGGTCCTGAATGCTAAAATAATTTATCTTGTCTTTGAGTGTGCCTACGAAGCATCTGATTCTAATCTTTTATTTCTAATCATGATAAAGGTATTTAGCGTTTGTAACTAGCCCACTATCGCCGTTGCATGCACTTTGCTGAGCCCTGGGGCCGCAAATATGACCTATTTTACATGATATTCTTTGTGTGTGAGTTCATGAAATTTATAACTATTATTTTTAAGGGGAACCTTTCTTCGACAGCTGTCTTGTTTAATACGCAGTAACTATGTTTTTAAATCCAGTCTCGACCTTTGTAAGGTAAAACATTTTTTGCAGTCTTTTGTTCCTCTTTTAATTTTTTATTGAATCGCCGTGTCACTGAATTTTGTCTCTGGTGTGAGCCAATTATTTATCACCTGGTTATTTAGCAAACAAAAATTGTGCCGTTTTCCACTGCATTTTTTTCTTATGTCTGCTTTGCGCTTTAAAACACTCCCCTCCAAAACTTCCTATATCTTCAGGGAAGGAACTAAATAATAAATCAATATAATTGCAGGTGAAATTGGATCAAAGTACCCCTGTTTAAGTTATAAGGCTTAAGTGACAGCGCATAGTCTGCACATGCAGAAGGTAACGACGATGACTCTGTACTACCTTCGAGAAATGCTCTCCATCACTAGAAAATAGAAAATGACAATATGCGTCATGAGCATAACACTGGATTCAATCTCGAATCTAACATATTTGCACCTAAAAAACAAAAGATAATAATACGAAGACAGCCCAGAGGCGTTCTTTCCTTGAATCCAACGCATCTCGCACATTGCATTGATTGAATGCAGTGCAAGGAAATATCTCAGTTTTAGGAATGCTCTGTTCTGATGTAATTTCTCCAAATAAATGTCCGCATTGTATTATTCCCTTCATCGTCTCGTTAATTGCGTATAGGAGCGTAGAATCCTCCCAGCTGAAGTTTATGGAGACCTAATGCTAATATATTTGCAGCAATTTATCGATCCTTGTGTTTATGTGTCGTGCAGACGATTTTTTTCTGCCGAGGACAAGAAAAAACGCACGCTTAGGTTACGGTTCGTTTCATGGTTCCCTTCTGCAGCCAACGTCCCTAAATTAGCGCGGCCACCAGGCTTTATGTTTGTCCTAACAAGCATAAAAATGTGGGGATCATAAATGCAACTCACCATTATAAACATTATTATCAGTTGCGTTCAACGTGGTGCTACATTCGAAAAGTTGGAAATCCATAGTGTGTGTGCGTGCGTGTTTGTGTGGGGGGGAGAGGATGGAGGTAAAGAGGAGCGCTGTTAATTAATATCTATGAGAAGGGAAAAAGATAACAGCTCACAAAACTAAATAGCTGCGCCTTCTGATCTCGGCTTCCAGTGTTTCTGAGTCACAAACATTGCTCTTCGCCAGTTTCCTCTACATTGCTTGTATGACTTTTTTAAACTTAGAGAGAAATGTCGCGTTTATATTACCGCCAGCTTTGCGAGAAAAAACGAGAGGTGCAAGTTATTTACTGCTAAACTCCCTTCTGCAAGAAAATAATAGAAGACCGGCATTTTAGTGATTACTAAGAGACGAAAACAACCACCGCTCATTGTCCTATCACAGACTCGGAAGCGTCGTCTCAATTGTTGTTTTCTTTTTTGCTATTTGCAGGTTAGCGAAGCAATCATATAAAACCCAGGAAACCGTAATTGACGACCATATTAGCGCACACATTGTTTCTTCAAACATCCCTTGCGCTGGAGATATTATGTGGTTACATGGTAATAAGCGTTTACCTTAACTAGGTGAAGATTGCCGGCGAGCATTATGCTCGTTCTGTAGCGGCAGCACAGTGCCTCCCCAGGGTAATTTTTTTTCGCAAAGGCGGTCCATAATATGGCATGAACAGAATCGTTCGGCCATATGAAGTCTTTTTTTTTTAGTTTTGTCACGGTCTGTAATGCAGGCATTTTTGCATTGCTGGGTTTTTCACGACGTGGTTAATGACAGCACTGTTGCGAAAACTTTGTCCTGATATTTTTTCTTATGGTATCAGGGTAGGAGGAGGTCAAAGTGAGTGCTTTCTCAATTAGAGCTCTGGACAAACACCCGCCTCTTGTGCTCCCTACCTGTGCAGCAGTAGAAAACAAGCGGAGTTCTATGGCACGATCATATCTGTAGAGAACTCCCATCTCATACCGTGTTTACCTTCGTCATAATTGTAGAGCAGCTTTCACTCAAAATACGGTGTAACCAAGCAGTTTCGTTAACATCTGTAATTTTTTTCCTTTCCAAAATCTTCTTTCTTTCCGCATCATACTATTGTTGCAGGCATCACCAAGCGGCTACTGTTTACGTCAATGAGTTTTTATTGCTATTATGAACATTTTTTAAGGACATATATAAAACAGCTAAAAAGGCTAAAAGGCTTTCGGCGTTGCCACAAAAGTGGACGCCAGCGCACAACCTCTTCTTATGAATTACTTATTTTGTGCAAAGTACCCAAGAAACTACTTGTTGCCAGCGCCAAGGGAAATTGGCTCTTAGACAACTAGCGCTCAGGATTCCATCCCTCAACGCAGAAGTGCGCACATAACTACACAATTGGTTGAGTGCTAGAAGTGGTTGACGTTTTAAGTTCTTTTCATGCACATCTTCCGAGATAACTAACAGCAGCACAGTTTTTTTTTTCCACAACTGACTCTCTTCATACAGATAACAGTGTAAACTATAAATGCCTCAAGGAATGTTGACAGCTTCACGCGGCTCGATACTTTTAGAAGACATTGTAGTATTACAAATTTGACTGCAATACCCGTGTTCTCCTCGATTAGATTGTCGCTTTATGAATTTGAGACAGAGATCGCGCTGTAAAAAGACGCTAGTAGCGTGTTTTACGCAAAGACGCAATGAATAATCAAGCTACTGGTCAAGGCGACGGATGGAACTACGAGGAACGCAGAGACTTTGCTTTGGGAGGATTACAATGCTGCAGCAGGAGCGAGACGAGCAAGTCGCTGATATAAGGTAATGCACTGAAAATTATTGCAGTCGCTCCTGTAGTGCTGAACCATCGTTCTAACAAACAATAGTGTCCGCGCTCCTCGATAGACCGCCGCACTGACGGTTTGCCTCTTTATTGCGTGAGGATTTGCGTACGCAAGTTCCTTCAATTGGGGCGCGTTTGAGGTTGCTAACATTGCAAAGCGGGAGCGTTATTTCGTATAATTTTTCTTCAATCGCATGATATTTATTTTAAGCTCTATAAATGTGCCACGGTAAACTTGTTTTGAAGATAAATGCAATGGCAACTTCAAAACACGCTCTGCTTGTTGTAGATTGCATATTTTGTGTGAAAGCTAAAGATAAAAGGTTTATAATTCGTCGCTGTCGATTACAAAGTAGTGTCATACAAAAAAAAAATAGAGTGACAACCAGCTTGTTGCACTCCCGTTAAGAAAGGCTGGAACATCAGCGATAAGTTGCAGAGTCGGCGATAACTTTTCAGAGAAGTTATGCAAGACACGCATACAAAAACTGCGAGAGCATACTGGATTACCAACAGGCTGCTTTGGCTCGAGATGCCCATCGGACCAATTCTCTTTTTTTTTTCGCGCACAGGCCTCGTATGCCTGAACGCTGGGAGCGAAGATGCTCTGTGCTTCTGTGTCCGCCGTTCTGCATGTCCGAGTGGCTGCGTTCACGAAGTCTCAACCTCATGATTCGTGGATGGGCGCCGCTCGCACTGCGTCCTTCTCGCTAAGCCTACACGTCCCCTTGCACACGCTCAGGAAGCGTTTCTGAATGGCAGTGGGTCGATTTTTTCTCCCGTGTCGGTGCATCGATCCGAAGGCCCATTTGCACGCGGAAGACATGAGATGTGGTCGTGTGAGCCACGCATCTCGTATAACACCTCCTTACAAAGAAGATAAAAAGCGCAACTAAGAAAAAGATAGTAAGTGGATGAGGAAGCAAGTTTATTAGATGCGCAGGAACAGAAATAGAAGCGGCTTGTCGCGCTTCCCACCTACGCAGAGTACACAATACCCTACAGGCCGCGATGTAATCAGAACCGCGAAGGAAGCAGTCCTCGTAAGAGCGAAAGGGGACAGTGACGACAGCAGCTATGCTGGTGATTTATAGGGCAAATATTCACGGTAAAAGGGAGAGAGCTAGCGTTTGTTTATTTGGCGTTTCTATTGCTTTTGCGTCTGCAGCTTCTTGCGCAACTCCTCCCTTTCCGATCGACCAGCTGCTGGTTCTTATTTCTGGGGTCTTTTCGCTGTGGAGGTCGCGTATTGCCGCAAAGTATCGTTGTCACTGCTTAAGGAAATGAGTGGGATTGATTCCTTCGTGCTGGTTTCATCAGCAAACAGTGGTAGGCAGAAAAAGTGCCCAGGCCTGAAATAGCAGACACTGCTTGCTAAAAGTATTGAGAAATAAATGCAGTAAGCGACAGTGCCCTTTTTTTGAAGAGTCGAGGTTGACAGGCATCTGCATGATTAAATATGTACTGTGTACCCGAGACATTACTTTTGTTGTCACGCGAGGCATAGTTATCTTGTCCCTTACCGATAATTGATAGGCCCTCATTTGCAGTTATGTTTTGCACATATGGTCCCCCACATCACGCGACCATTTTACATTCAAAGTGGTGGCGGCAATGGTGCCAAATTGCGGCAGCACTGCACGTCTTGCGTTACGGTGCTGGTATCGGCGATGTAAGCAGCGGAATATTTTTGCAATGACGACAAGTATGGCATTTTATGTCCAAATTGTAGTCGCCGCTGCAAAGTTTGCGGTTGTAATGCTAGCACCAGCTCTCGTGAGGCATATGACGCAGTCCACCGCTGCTTTGCTATAAACCACCAGCATGTGAAATGCTTAAAATGTAAGTTATACCTGCGCGGTGCTGCTCCACACTGAGGTCAAGCAAATCCGAGGCGCCGCTGATCGGTGATGACAAGAGGATAGCCCTGGCAACAACGCATATTTAGGGCCTTTATCAAAGGCGGTTGCGGGCCCCGCAAATATGGCAGCTGCGCGATACGGCACCACCGTGACGTACGTGCACTTCCCGTCCCTGTTGAAGTACGATACTGTGCGCGTTATGCAGGACTTTGTATACAATACAACCGAATACAGGTGATATTTATTTTGAGGCTGGTAAATGAGACTGTGAATATGAGACAAGGGCTAGCAGGAGTGCGACTAAAGCGCTTCCCTGACAGCACAGCAGAGGCGTCTGCGAAGGATTTCGGAAGTGAAGAGTCGTCTTCGGTCTAAGTGGAATTTATCCAAGCCAAGTATAAGCGCGGATTAAATGCAGGGTGCATATTGCGCCACATTCGCTCTCTCCACGAAGCCCAAGGCGTGTTGAACAGATCAAGCTAGCGCGTATTCATTTCTTTGCGCTATCTCCGACGAGCTTTCGAGTTTTTCCGCGAGCGGCGTATGTGGCGCTTCGACGAAATTCGAGTTTCCGGGGTCTGATTTTGAAGCGTAAGGCGCGCGCGCGCACGCACGACACGCACGCACACGCACGCACGCACGCACGCACGCACGCCCACACACACCCACACACACAAACACACCACACCACACCACACACACCACACCACACACACACACACACACACACACACACACACACACACACACACACACACACACACCCACACACACACACACACACACACACACACACACACACACACACACGCACAAACACAGCACGCGCGCGCATAATGGGGCAAGTAAGGCTTACACCTTAAAAACCTTTCCTTTCTGTTTTTCCGGCGGTCGCGCCTTAAGTAATCGGCGCTAATTCGATCAGCCTAATAATACGTATACGTATATAATTAGTAACAGGCTGCTGTTTTAACACGCACTGAAAGCAGGTTGCTTACCTCCCATCGATAAAATGGTGCAAAACTCTGAAGTTTTCGGGATATGATTTTTGAAGCTCGCCAGTTGGAAGTGACACACACACAGGAGGGTTTTCGCTCAATGGGGCAAGTAAGGCGTATTCCTTAACAACTTTTCTTTCCCTTTCTCCGGTGGGCGCGCCTGAAATTCTCGGCGCTAACCGGCTCAGACTAACAGTGCCTATACGTATACAGTCAGTAATAGGATGGTGCTTTAGCACGAATTGAAAGGAGGTTGCTTACCCACCATCGATATTATCTTGCAAAATGCTGGTCTCCGAGGTCTGATTTTGAAACTCGTCAGGTCTAACGCTCTTTAATTTGACGTTGATTATGCAAGAAAAAAAAGCGTGCTGAAAAGCACAGTTGCACAGATATCCTCGAACTATAGCCTCGTAGTATTAATATGTATATAGTTACAAGAAATAGAAGAAAGCGAAGTATTCCGCGTTGCTTATAACACGTTCCCATCAGTCGAAAAGAAATTAAAACTCCTGGAAAAACATACTCTGGCGCGCGCATATATTATATGCCGCCTGTTTACCGGGAGAAAAAAAGGAAAAGACCGCATCAGCATGCTCCGTTTCATTCCGTCGGGCCTGTGCTACAGGTGGAATCCGGGTCGTGGAACCTGCGTAATAAATAAACCCCACTCGTTTCTAATTTGACGGTTTTTTTTTTTGCTGCAGGAAAAATCTCAATCGCTCCACCAGTTGCACGATCGTGTCCAGCGACATATTATTGTTTCGTGACGCCAATCCGATGAAAGCAGGACTACATGACAGATGCCAATGGCATGATTTTAATCGCGGCGGGCCTAGCGCGAGTGCTCTGTCCTGCGCCACTGCCCACTCTGTCGAGTTCTAGTCCGTGAAACACTACCCGGGACCACCGAGCCACCGGCCCGATCACGCGAACTACAAGAACGGCAGTGATGATGAAACGTAGGACGTGACGATGGGCGTGACAGGAGGGATGAATGCTCAAGAGAAGAAGATTCAGTGCTCGCCGTTACGATCAAAGAGATGAGCAGATGATGGTCGGATGAGCGCTGGTCCTAGAAGCTTCCGGGCAATAAGTCACCTTGAGCCTACGGCCGAGGCCCATGAACGCACCGGACGGCATGGGCAGGGGCTGTGATCGAACATGTTGCGGTTTTAGGCTCGGTGGGGTCATAGGTTCTAGTTGCGGTGGTCTGGTCAAGTCGTCGTGTCTTCTGGTCGGGGTGATGGACGGGTCTGGGGTGAGAGGCAAGACCGGTCCTGGTCTGGCGGGCTGGGGCACAGCCGGGTGGTGCGGACAGGAACACACGACCGACGACCACGGCCGACGCTGAACTCCGAAGCTCCAGGACCAGGATTACCCGGCACCTCACAACAAATGTTACGTGAAGGCAAGCCGATGAAAATAGGACATGAATGATGGCGATGGCATGATTTTAATGGCGGCGGGCCCAGCTCGAGTGCTCCGTGCCGCGCCACTTCTACTCCATGACAATATTTAGTATTACTGTGACGCAATGTAGCTATGAGGAATCTTTACGTGTGTATGTGAGGGTAGCATTTCCGCAAAATCACCCCGACTCAATTTCCCCTAAGACTTCGGCACATAGTTGTGACAGGCTACGCCGAAAAAACAAACTTTAATAGTGCAAAGTCAAGTACGTTTTTTGGTTAGAGTGATTGTTTGAAAAGCTGTTTCTGTCTACAGGGATTATTCTTCCAACTTCACCAAAATCGCTTGAACATAGTAGTTGAGCATAGGCGCAAGGTTGCCGCGATGGTCGCACCAAACGCCATAGAGCATCTCTGGCCATACACACGGCAGCGGTGTCCAAATACAAAGTTAGCGCCTTAGCGCAAATGCTGGCTATCGGTAAAGCATACTTTAGCGGCATAATTGAGATCTTGAAAGCATGGATCTCCAGTGCATTCCTTTCGCGCTTTTCGGGAAGATCTGTTGCAGGCAGAGATAATGCAGCTCCCGTCGTTGACAGATGGAGCACGCCCAGGCGCGATGCTTCCTTTGTAGCAACCAGGACCGGTGCTAAATAATGGAAGGCACTGTACCGGGGGTGAGCGCTCCCGTTCGGGGGTAACCTTTTTGCCTACGCAGTATAATAAGTGGTTTACAAACATGCGCGTGGGTGTGCTCCTATAGCGCGGCAGTGTCATGATGTAGACGAAATGGAAAGTTCCCCGGGTGCTGTGCTATGTAAACTCATGTTAAAGAAAGAGCGAAGGTGGCGCTGGTGAACATTCTCAAGGTTAGGGTACGCTACCCATAAATACCCCGAAAGCAGCTGAGGTGCTTCAGTTTCGATGGCAGATGCCGGGGCTAGCAAAAATTTTTTCCTTCCTTTTTACTATTATTTTAATTAAAAAAAACCACTACCACCACCACCACCACGACTGGACAGCCCTTGCCGTAGGTCAGTTGGTAGTGCACCGGATGCGACATTGGTTCGCATCTCACCGGCGCATGTGGTTGTTTTTTCTTCTTCTTCTAATCAATTATCTTTAAATTATTAATCTATCAATCTCCCATTTATCAGCGTCACAAATTGAAAAAACAAACATCCTCAATGCTCCTTGGTTTCAGAAAATCTTGGCTTCCGTCATTTATGTCATAACGAACCTCTCTTTCTCTTCCCTTGTCTGTTAAAGAACCTATAGGCAGCCGAACTTGATTTCAAACACCCACTGTGGCCTCTCTTTTTCTACCCGCCTCCTTCGACTCCCTCCTTCGTCCGCTCACTCTAGGTGTGATTTGGATGCCTACTGAGATAAGACAATTATCGCGCATTTCTTTCTCTAATAAAGATCAATTACCTTTATGACCATACGCCTATCCGCAACGGCAGCGCTTGCTCGTGGCACCCTGTCTAGGAGGTTGGCCAGCGCTGCTAGGTTGTCCCGGAGCACTGTTGCCTTGCATGCATTCGTAGCTGGCCCGAATCTCCACAGAAAATTGTTGTGTGTGGTGAGAGTTGCGGCAGCCTCCGTCAGGAACAAACGCAAAAAATAAAATACAAAAATTTCTTACTGCATTCAAATGAGTGCATTTGCAACAGGCGGACCAAATTATTTTCCCATCGTGTTCATCAAATTTCGCCGATCAAACTGTGGAACCAAATAGCGTAAACACCACAGTTTTACAGAACTTATGACAGAAGCATTTGCTGTCCTTGAACTCCACACAACCCGGCGTGATTTTCCCGCCTATTACTTGTGGAATGGAAAGCAGCTGAATACGAAGATAAGCAGGACATCTGAGTGCGATCATACGACTTCCGTATTCGTTAACAACATGCAAACTTCGCCTTTTAACCGATGTTACGGGAACTTAATCTGCCTTTTCAAGAGCTGCTGAGGCTGAACTGCCTTCTACACTTTAGTATTTCTGATTCTTACGATGCTTTTAGTCTTAAAAGTTATGGTTGGATTCTACATCAATTTTTATTTTGTGAACTGTTTACTTATGAAGAGAAAAATTAGAATTCATATTTTTGATATGTAGGAAATGCAACACGTGAAACCTCGTTAATTGGTAATGAAGTTAAAGCATAATAAAATTAATATACTGTTGGGAATGAATGCATGTGCGGGTTATTATGCGATATTCAATTCGATATTCCGAAAATTTTAAAAACTGGGTATTCGCACAACCCCAATTCTAATTTCCATTCAACATCAACACAAAATTTGCCTTGCTAGTATAGAGGAGATGAAATTCGCTCAGAGAGAACTCCCGTATGAAACGATGTACCCTATTTCCATAACAGTACTTGTCCACTTGTTTTCGGGAGAGCCTAATATGTCATCTACACCTATAAGTAAACAGTAATAAAGCATTCGCGAATTTCCGTTCTGCAGTCAGCCGCAAATTTTGAAACCCGGTTTCAGAAGTGTCAAAATTCAGCACTATGAGCCATATGTTTACTCTGTCAGCGGGAACTTTGAAATGTGGTCCGTGTTTCAAAATCTGAGTTCTGCGCTACTGAGCGTAAACTGAGCGCTACTTTCCTGCAGATGCAGACAGGCTCCGGAATTGCGCGAAGTCTGCGTGGCAACGCGGGGGCGGCTGGTTTCGCTTCCCCACCTAATTAAACTAACGAGCAGATCTCGGGAGAGTTCTCCCGGTTTTAGACATCGGCTTGCTGGCGCGTAGATGGATTCTGACATACACAGCTGGCTCATAAGGGCCATCTGGCGACTAGCATGCCTCCGTGGTGCAGTTCGACGAAGCATGTCTGCTGAGGTTGCGCGTGCAGCTGGCGACGAAGCAATTTTTGTCAGAGCTCTAATTATGATTAATGTCCCACTGTGCACACTTTCATGCTGGGTGCTCCAGTTGGGAGGGAAAAATAATAAAGGGTTTGTATTCATACACTCGTGGAAGACCTTTTTGAAGCCAAATTTTGAAAGCTTAAGGGTTCTTGAAAATATTAGTTGAGTTTAGTTTATGCGGGCTCAAAGTCCAAAAGCGACTCAGGCTATGAGGGACGCCGTAGTGAAGAGCTCCGGAAATTTCGACCCTCTGGGGTTCTTTAACTAGCACTGACATCGCACAGCACACGGGCCTCTAGAATTTTGCCTCCATCGAAATTCGACCGCTGAGGCCGGGATCGCACCCGCATATTCTGGATCAGCAGCCGAGCGCCATAACCACTGAGCCACCACGGTGGCGCTTCTTAAATTCATATACTTGACAGCTTACCTAATATTTGTTCAAAAAATCTCCAGGTATAATATGACCATTTAATTAAAAAGTGCTTGAAAAGTACTGATTCAGTGTGCATTTGTAAGTGTAAGTGTAAGGCCTGCAGTTTCAATAAGTATTGGTTGGAGATGAAGGCTAGAGGTTCAATACAATTTCTGGGTAACATATCTGCGGTTCCCTAGGCATGGCAGTCAGCATGGAGGCTCTGCTGCAATGCCTCACAACCGTTTTTCCTAACGTCCGAAAAGTTTTCGCTAAGTTGGCCTTCAAATTGTAAACTTCGCTAAAACATACCTGTGCCTTGCGATTGTAGCTGCGAATTCATATACAGATGACCTGTCTGTCTTTAAACACACACAGCGCTTTGTAATCACTGCGCACTAAGCTACGTCACTGTGAGGCTGGTAGTCAGTCATTTGTTAGGGGTTAAAGTGCCCATATGTTTCCCACAGATTCGTCTGTGCATGCAGTTACAGGTATTGGTTACAGCATCCCTTTTTCCCATGGTCATGCTGTGCTTCTAGTCGAAAACACGTCGACACTTCGGTTTGCGCTCTTTTGAATTGAATTGAATTGAATGAACTTTATTTCCTCGTCATAGAGTGGAGACGGGGAGTAAAGGTACCAATGACCTGACGAAAGGTCCCAGCCCCTTACAGCAAACAGTTTCGACAGCAGTGATAAAAGAAGGAAATGCATACAAAAAGGCAAAAGTACAGAATTTGCACAAGTACAAACATATTACACTTGTAATACGCACTACACAGCCACAATGCACACATATCACAACTGCACTGTATATATTCATTTAGTGACGGGATGTATGTACATACAAACAAGCAGAAATGGAACAGAATGACATTGATCAAGAAAAGGAGGCAACATCGGCTAGTAGCAATGCAGTTAACGCTTTTTTGAAAGTACCCAATGGAGCGCTAAAGTCTAACAGTTCCTCAACCTTGTTTAATATTTCAGTTGACTGATATAAAAATGTTCGCTTTCCATAATTTGTTCTTGTTTTCGGCTTGTGTCGCATGTTTCGCCGTAGAAGGTACCGTGATGTATCTGTATTGAATGTTTTAGAGAATAACTTCTGTTTGTGTACTGTAAGCAGAAGCTTCTTATAATAAATTTTGTCTGCGCGAAGAAGTGTATAACGCTGGAATAATGGAACGGTTTCAAGGTCAGCATAACGACCACGGTAATTGCTATATATATACGAAGAATGCGTTTTTGTAAAAGAATTAGATTGTTGTAGTTAGTTGTTGTTGTTGTTCCCCATACCAAGATCACATAGCAGAGCTTTGAATAAAAAAGGGCATTGTATAACTGTTGTTCGAGCCAAAGAGGAATTAGGTGGGCTATTTTTTTAATAATACCTACGGATTTCGAAAGATCATTACATAACCTGCTTCTGCTTGATGAACGCAAGCAACACGCTGTGGTGGTAGTAGTGAGTTGTTTTTTTTTTCTTAAATAATGGCGCAGTTCGTCGCTTCTTTCGTCGAAAAGCGCTTTACCCGGAAATGGGGCGAAATGCTCTGCTACTGTTCTGCACACGGCTTCGATGGGTTACGAAACTAATGCCTGCAAGCTTTCCTCTGGCAGAAAGAGCCGCGCTGGTGGTGTACGCCATATTTTCTTTCTTTTTGCTTTTAGGAGTGGAGAGGTGCACTTTCCGTCTTGTCATGTACGCGGATATTCATTATCTTCGGTATAATTTGCCGCTTACTAATATTTGTGCGAGAAAGGCTCCTCGAGCAGGGCCTCTTGCTGGGCTTCAAATTGAGCACTGAGACTCTGATAGCTGATAAGTACTGGTTAAAGGCACTACTGTTTATTGCATGACAAAATTCCTAATCCTAGATTTATCAACAAGAAAGTAATGATATTTTGTTTCCTTTTTTTTTTCGCTGACTTGCACCCAAAGGAATCAAATTGGCAAAGCACGCACTTGTGACCGGTTTTGAAATGATGCTGCGTACTGGGAAGGATTTGAAGCCGTGTTTAAAACTGATCATCAGATATTATCAATCAACACAGATGCCTTGTAACGGTACAAAAATTTTGCTGAAAAATAGAAATTTTCTGGCAGCTAGCCTGCCAGAAATTTCCAATAACGTTTGGATATATTTTTAAGTTTTTTTTCGCTTTTAACACATATTTCTTGTTTTAATGTGTAAAAATTAAGGTGATTGTTTTTCTTATATTTACAAGACTTTCGGTTTCCCTCATTTCCTGTGTACCTGCTCCACGAAAAGAAAATTGCTGATTTTTTTTGCGAATAGTTTTGTTTATTGCATGACGAAATTCCCAATCCTAGATTTAGCAACAAGAAAGTTATGATATTTTGTTTTCTTTTTTGTTATCCCTATATATACATTTAGGCTGACACACTTACAGTGTATAATCCAGCCAGGTAACATTGTTCATATTAAAGCTGAACGAATAGCTCTTGATGCACAGTACTTCATGCAATATTAAAGGCCAAAATGTGTTCAAGTGAATCGAGCAGGAAGTAATAAAAGATTATAGTCACAGGTAATCAGCAAAGAAGCAAGTTTTTCGTTTTTTTTAATAAACAAGAAAAGACAACACCACGCGGGGAAAACCCTCACGCAATTTTTTGTATATTAGAAAAAAAAGTAGAACTTGCGTGGAACACGCAATGTTAAACCAAAGAAAGCATCCTTAAAAAGCAGTAAAAGAGGCCGTGATGGGTAGATGCCGCAGTGTGACGAAAACAAGTAAGATATTGCAGGAATATATAAATAATCGTAATTCTTACGACATTCAACTTCCTACCTATTCTGACACCGGTACCCTTCTCACGAAGCGTCGATCATTGAAGCCCACTAGCATACCGCAAGGGAACTGTGCATCTATCTTCCTAGGTCAGCTTCAAGGTCTTCAAGATAAGTGGCGTGCATAAGATCCTGAGGCAGTACACTAGCCCAATCTCGAGCGTGAAATTTAGCGGGCGCAAAGTTTAGCTCAAAGCGTATGAAGAAACTATACTCGCCAAGCCCTGTGCTGTTCCCCTTATAAGACTGTCTGCCTTAAACGAAAAGGCGTCAGTGAGCTCAACGAAGCGAGAAGCGCATGGGGAGCAGACAACAGTCTTCCAAGAACGCAGCTGCTTGCATTCCGGATTCACCGTACTTTCCTAATTTCAGTTTTTTGTGCTTTTAATTCCAGATCGCATTACCCGCTTCATAAGATAGTGAATAATTTCGCGCGCGCTATGTGTGCCAGAGATGGGCGGGAAAGGGGCTTACATCGATCCATGAGTCTTGATCTATATATAATGCGCACCCCATGTCCCAAGTGTGAGCCATGCGCGCGCATTATGAAAGTGCTGAATATCTTTTCAATATATCTGTATGGCAAGTAAGCAAAATGAAGCCAAGACAATAGCCTCCTGTGTGGTAGGGTTCACAGTTCTGACCGCTCCTGCAGAGTCCCAACGCCTCCATTTCAATGCAAAACCGAAACTATTAAGCTTAAATTGCGATTCAAACAGTCCTCGCTGTTGTTTACAAGGCGAACATTCGTGCTGACTGTAGCGAGGGAAGCAATCTGCCTGAGCCTCAGATTTAAGCTCGATGATTGAAAGTCATCACGCTCATTTCCTCGTGGGTCTGACTGGCCAGCACTCAAGCACAGCTGTCGCCCCGATAAACATCTCGTAATGTCGGAATTCTTTGGCAGTTCTTCTGGCCGAACCGAATGAATGTCGTCTAAATTTGAGTAAGGAGTGTAAAAGGCCAGGAATATAAAAATAATATGATTTCTGTAGCGTTAATGACCACTTACATCAATGGAAACAATGTTTACACAACGTTAATTTTCGCGTAATTGCACATGTAGGCAGTAGAAGCCGGCCCGAAACTCGTCTCTTGTTTGGCTCAACTGTTGCATTAGTCATTTCTTCCATTCCAATAGCCGGAAGTGAAAGAAAAGCGGTTATGAGGTTCATCGGTAACTCTACGCTACTGCAGACGAAACGTCGCGCCACGCCGCGAGGAGCTTCGACCCGGTCGTCACCGCCTTGCATAGGCAATTACGCGGATCGAGCTGAAAATTTTAACGCAAATATCTTGGAACACACGGGTACTAGGAGAATTCTACCAAATGTAATTGATTTGGCATACCAACGTCTCTAAGTCTCTAATATAAACATTGCCACATAATGCAGTCACAAAAAGATCATTATATGATTTTGTTTAATCACATGTCTTATGGGGCAATCATTATCTCCCTTACGCCGCCACGGTGACTCAGTGGTAATGGTGCTCGTCGGGTCAAGAGCCGAGCGTCATTCACGGCTGCGACAGGCGAATTTTGATGGAGGCGAAATTCTAGAGGCCCGTGTACTGTGCGATGTCAGTGCATACTAAACAATCACATGTGGTTGCAACTTCCAGAGTTCTTTTCTACGGCGCTCCTCATAGCCTTAGTCGCTTTCGTACGTTAAACCCCCATAAACCGTAAAACGGATTATTATCTCACTTTTTGTCGTCCTGGCCGCACACCTTACGCAAAGAGGTGTATTTGAAGTACATCTATGAGGCTTTGGTTAAAAATCTCTTGAGGTTAGTTTTGGTCACCTTGTGTTTGGTAATGGCCGATGTCATCCTGTACCGCCACCACTTATCCCGTACCACGCACCAGCACTGAAGGCGTCTGGTGAAGGCGCCTGGTAGCTGAGTGCACTCTTCCCACGTCTTAAGTATTTACTCATGCGCAGTGGTGGTGCTACACGCTATGCTAAAGCTCTCTACTCTCATCATTGTCAGCCGTGCTGGCCACAAAAAAAAAACTTCTTTAGGCACTTGTTCTTTGTATAATGAGGTGACGCAGACAACCTTCATCTGCAGTGAAATGTCAAAATTTCGATAGCAGAGACTCTCTCATTAGAAAGCACTAAAGCTGTGCTCACGCGAGGACACCTTATATTAGAGGGCCATTTCAGCGCTGCATCGTAGTTTTCGCTTACGGTTATTTGGAAGGCGATCCATGTTTTGTTTTGTAAGCGGTTATGATGTCTCTCAAAACTTTCAGCCGCGACGATGGTGGCAATAGCTGATTTTTATAAACCACATTTAGCCAAACTTTAGTAAAGCCTACTTCAGGTTGGAGAAGCCCCTCGTAGTAATCACGCTCGGGAATAACTGTAGTAATTATAAATTAGCATGAAAATAAACGGCTACGGTGGATTTCGCAGTGGGGAGGCCAAGCAAAAGTAGTCAGAGCACTGTCCCGAGCAGAAGTCAATGCATGCCTTCGGCAATAGATACTATGGTAATGCAATTTTTCTCAGTTTTCATTTCTTCTACTCTTTTTGTCTCGTCGTCATATTGCTATTTTCGGTTTCATGCCGCCTTTTCGATTAAATTCAGTTCAACTTGTTTTATCCAAAGTTTGGAAAGATATCTGGGCTAAAGGCTGTAAATCACAGCTTGACGTGGCCCAGAAAACCTCCACAAGCAAGTGCTGGCATAGTTACTTTTGTCAGCACCTCCTCCTCTCTAGGAGAAGTCAAAGAAAACAGACAGGGCATAGAGTCCACTATTCTACGCAACATAAACAGGGCACCTGAAGCCCTCTGGGTGAGACAGTCTTGAGTAAAGCGCAGTACATTAAAAGACAACTGAAGATGCAACCATGCATACTGCGTTAAATTGCGCTTTATATAAGTTTCTCGTCAATACCGAACATACCAGGTGCCGAGCTAAAGTTGCCTTGAGAAATGTATACGTTTATTTTGTTTTGAAGCAGTGAACGCTACCCTCGCTTGCAGAACAAGCGCTTGCATTGGTCCGTTTCATCTTCGTGGCCTCAGATGCCACTGCAATAAATCGCTTCATGGCTATTTATTTATGCTTCATTAGCTCTTTCTGGAGCTCTTCTTCATGATACCGGAAAAAGATATTTCAACAGAAAAAGTCAGTTTTCACAAAACAAGTCATCTTACGCTTCTTGGACTTATTTGAAGACTTCTTAGATATAATATTCGTTCCGGGGAAAGTATTTATAGAGATATTAAACAATTCGGGAGTTGAGAGGCTAGCTGTTGATTTAAGATTATAGCTTACACCAGCTTGCATAATTCTAGGTCGCATCAAACCCTCATCAGCAGCTAATTTAAAAACTGGTTCTTTATTTCCAACTCAAAAACGCATGATGTGTTGTCTGGGGTCTTTCTTTATAATTTCTGCTGATTTCTTGATAATTTCTTGATAATTTTTATGCTCTTCAAAGAGCGTAGAAAATCTCTTATATTTGCTCAGACCAAGCTGTGGTTAACAATATTAATATGGTAGCGTGTTTCCCATTCATCAATCGCCAGCAGCAGGAGCCCATATCTTGCACCCGTAGGCAAAGACTCGGATACTTCCCTGGGAAGACACAATGCCCGGAGTGATATTATGCTTATTTAATACGTAAGGAATGGGGCCCAATGCTATCGTTGACGACAGCGCGGCTTAGCGCAGCTATATATCATGTAAGAGGCACGTGAAACAAGAAAAACACACGGAAACTGTCTGCCATTACCGTTCATCACTGTCGTCGTGCACGCCTTCCAGTGACGCATGTTATGTGCCATGAATAGTAGACGAGCAGACAGTCCTCATGCGATTCATCCTCTCTTGCACAAGTTACGACCGGTTGTTACGATAACGCTAACCTTAATGGATTTCTCTTGGGCCATTTCACGTGGTTTATGCTTAGCTATGATAAATAAAAGTGTCCCCCAGGTTCAATCGTGATATACTACCTGCCATATGCCGTTTTGGTTGTGTTGTTCAACGACGTTTGTAGGACATCGGCTAACCGCGGTTCATAGTCCACATGAAAAAGCAACATGACCCGACGACAATATGGTCGCTGTTTTTTATCGCTTTGGCTGAGCGGCTGAAGTTTTCTGGAATACTGAGCATTATGTAGCATGTTCGAAAGCAAAGGTCAAATTTGTTTATTTGCTTGTTCGTTTTTTTTGTTTACGTTCTCAAAGTTCTCGGTATGAACGCGATAGAGCGGCCAGTTTTTCTAGCACACTGCCCACCTTCCTAAAACAGACCAGCACTTACCTACTCATCACCAGCTATACTTCCCCGTTTTGTAGTGCTTTTAAGGCTTTCCTTGCTTCCTGTTACGTTACCGACAAGATGTCCAATTCAACTACATTGCTGCCTCCGTCATTATAGTTCTGCTTACTCGGCTACAGTTAAGATCTGAGTAGAACTCCTTGGTTATCTTAATTATAACGTTCATATTGTTACGTGACGGCAAGCCGATGAATGAGATGAGATGACAGATAGCTGCAGAATGATTTTAATGGCGGACGGCCTGACGCGAGCACTACTGCCCGCGCCAATGCACAATTTGTCTTCTTCTGTTCCGCCACAATATTAGCAGTTAAATTGTCTTCCTTGGCTATTTGCTCATACAATGATTTTCGCCTATCCTCAGTTTCCCTTTGACCGCTTTTACGCTGCCCCCTTTATTTTTAGCATGGTCCATGTGCCCAAATTCCTATGTTGGCTATCGGCTTGGCGCTCGCCCCTTGATGTGGGGCTGCAACGCTAGGAACCCCTCAAATACGCACAAGACGAGGCGGCCCGCAAGTCTTGGAGCACCCAGCGTGGTCTGTCGGAGGGGCTGAGGTGCCACCAGCCGTAATCCACCGGAAAATAATTAAGTATAGCTGTCCTCCGGCAGGTGCTCGGTCATCTAGATGGCTCCCATTGGAAGGGTTGTCTAGGCGCTTCATCTAAGGGGTCTGTCGGGATTCCTTATCCTACCCCGAGTTGCCTTGAGGTTGTTCACCTTCCACAGAAGTACCAGGCACTTCGATCTTGCCGGGTACGTACCAGTACAAAAATTAGAGAGGACACTTTAGCTCCGTCTTAAGGGTATGACGCGTTAACGCTAATGCCCATATATGAAGAAATGGGCATTCTCTAATGAACAAACCTACATATCTAGGAGGCCTCATACCACGTCCAGCGTAGTGGCGCAGCGGTTATGCGATGTGCCGCTGCTTTGCGAATGGCGGATGCTGCCAACGGTCGAGTGTGCGATCGAGGTTCTTCTTCCTCGCAACCCCTCACGACCTATAATCGAAGTCCGACCTGGCACGTTGGGCATATTGCTCCCAATCTGGTGGGCCGGTCGTGATTGCGGAACAAGGTCACGTGACCTAGGTGGCCAACTTGCCCTCTAGGTTGATTCTCTGGGGACTTTACAGAGATTTTTCACTCACGGTCAGCGACGCCGATGGCGTCGCCGGCTTCACTGCCATACAGTATCTTCAACGCTATAGCGTTAATACACACGCGCGCCCTCATGAAATTATACTTTTTTTTACATATCGGAGACGTATCACTGGAGACGTATACCGGCTTACCATACACCGGCTGCGCACGCGCAGTGGCTCCTCCTCACACAATCAATTCCTCTGCGCATGCGCGAGAGGGGTCCGGTAAACTGGTATACGTCTCCTGTAGTACGTTTCCGGTATGCTAAAAACGTCTATTGTGTTCGGCAATCATGGGACCTCAACGTTCGGAAAGTTGACCGAGCAAGGCCTGTGAAGCGGCTCTATTGCTAGGCGCGTCATCACTGAGACCGAGGCGGTGGCCTAGTGGCCATAGCACCAGCCTGACGCTGAGGCACTGTGTTCAGTCCCCAGTGCCGCAGGGTACCCGCTAGGTTTCTAGTGAGAGAAAAATGAGTACATCCCGGCTTGCTTCTCGCATCCTGTGGGACAAAATGCTTACGAAAAGGGTATTTGGCCAATTCCACCGCCTAGACGCATTATCGATCCTCGAGGGACTGGAATCCGCCTAATTCCATGAAGTCCACTATGGTCCTCTTCAAAGTAAATGCCTCGGTCCCTTTGAGGATCACCAGTAATGGGCACCAAGAGCGGACCAGCATGATCTGAAGTTCCTGCCGTCGCATCGGGTGATCCCACTTCCTGTCTGGTGCCGAGGTCCACGACGAGCTTCTTAAACGCCGCAGATTTAGCACCCGCTGTTAATGGCCACACTAAAGCAATAAACGAATGAGCGCAATGTGCACTGAATGTATATTCTAAACACACAGGTGTCCACACAAGTTTTCGGAACAGTAATTGAAGCCTCAAGCAAGGTGTGTTTCAACGCGCGCTCCTGCCGGGCCTGAAGTTGTCATGTACAGTGGGTAGGCTGGACGGGTAGGAATTAAGGACAGAGGACCTCATTCATTGCTCGGTACTGGCTAAGAATGCCAAGGTATAAAACTTTTGCGCAGTGTCCGTATCTTTAAAACTTTTTTGGATGCGTGCCGGTGCGGTTTACTAGAGCATAAACACGAAAGCCTAACTTTGAGAAAATGGGTTCTTGGGAATCGTTTTCATGGAGGGAACAATTTTTAATTTTGTTGCAGATGTGCATGGGACTATACGATTTTCTGGCCGGCACATAAATGTTTGCGGTGGTTCATCGGCTTCAGAAAAATTCTCTATTCCTCTTTCTGTGCGCAGATCTCTTTAATAAAATTACTCTTGGCCCTTAATTTTGCGCAATGAATACAATTAATACAAATGAAAAATATTCATTGTCGTACAAAATATATTTTTGCACTCCTGCTGTTTCTCTTAAGATATGCAATTTCGTAAATAAGTTTTTTGAGACTGAACAGCACTTTTTTTGGCATAGCATTGTCAGCGGTGCAGCGTGTCAAAATACAGCCATGGCTCGCTAACGAGTAGGCGGGTTAACTAATATTCAGTAACTCTCTTTTCAAATACTACTCTTAGTGTATTTATTACTGAGAGTGGTGTAGCCCACCCTAAGGGTGGTGAAGGTGTCACCTCTCAGCTCCCCCAACCCTACCGTAGCCGTTCTATTGGGTAGGAAGTCCTTGACGTAGTCGTGTACTTTCCTTCCACAGTTGGTGTTGTTGAGGCCTTCCATTATGGCCGCGTGGCTGACGTTGTCGAAGGCGCCTTTGATGTCGAGCGCCATCACAACGTTTTCGCCCGCCTTAGGCATTGTGTCGAGTACCTCTTCTTTTAATTGTAGGAGGACGTCCTGCGTCGAGAGAATAGAACTTCGAACACGCACCAAACCTCGGCCCTATGACCAAACTAATTTTGCATACAACGCGCCAAAATACATGCACTTAAAGTTGCTTTGCCTGCAACCTTTCAGTAAGCGCATGTATTTTGGCGCAATGTATGCAAAATTAGTGCCTTTGAGTGCGCGTTCCTCGTCCATATAGTCAAAATGTTTTTGCCCACCGTACCCAGGGTAAGTACGTCTTGAGATTCTAAAAATTGTTATGTATATTACTTAATGTGGATTACACGTCTCAACGTAAATATGAATACTAACGTTAATGGTTTAAAAATTTACAATTCAATATTAGTTATCAGCCTACTAGGTAGCACGTCCTATGTCATTTTTTTCCGTGGCGCCGCTGACAATCCTGTGCAGAAAAAATTGCTCTGCACACTCATAAGCCGCATTTTTAAAAATTCCAGAACAACTAAGGTGAAACACTGGATATACCGTCGCAAGCCTTTGGGGCAATGAGAAATGGCCATAAATGAAATAACATTCATTTATAGTGAGTGTCAAGATGTTGCGAATCACAACTACCGCATGCATTAAGTAGATTGATCTCATGTGCGTTTACGTGTTTAAAAACCCAAGGTTCACAGGAATACAATATGTTTTGTAGTTTTTCAGTGAATTGCTGGACTGTGCCCAAGTGAACTCTTCACTGGACTCGTTAAGACCGAAGAGGTGCGCAGGGTATAGCACTATCTTCCTGAAACGTCATACAGGAACGCGAATTTTCCGCCATAAGCGAGTAATGCATCTAGAAATGGTATCTTTATGCTAGCGTGCTTTCAGTTGGAAAAAAAAATTATTCAGCAGCCTTAAAAAACTGACAATAAAATACCCCAACTTTCAGCCAGATTTCTCTGCGCAGGTAATATAGTACCGCACACAGGTATTGCACTCACTGACTCAGTATTGAGCAATAACAAATTAAAAAAAATTTCGCGCCGTGCCTCTGCTTTAATAAGTTCTCAGTCAGCCTGTAATAAATGCGCCTGCGCAAAAGTAACGTCCTGGTGCTTTCCTTCCAATTTTCTGCTGCACAATGCTGCGTCGAAAGAATACTCTGGCTTGCGTGTTAGTGTAAAACAAAAAACGTTTATAGGTATGGCTCAAGCGAACGCGAAGAAGAGAAACTAAATGCGGGGAATTTCTTCCCGATGTCCGCCTGCTGTCATTAGAAAATGAAAGACAAACTAATAAGGTTGGGTTCTGAACCAACCGCAGATCAAGCTTACAGAGTGTCAGGCTAGAGCGTGGTAATTTACGCGCCTCAGGCCAATGTTGTATTTTATACCTGCCTATATGGCATCAAAGAAGTTGCGCGAAAGAGCTGCAAAGAGCGTTGTTCGAAACTTGGTATGGTTCTATGATATCAGAGACGAGCGAAGCAAGCGCTAGACGTTTTAAATGAGGTAAACTCAGCACCAAAACACACACCCAGCAATTAGTAGTACAATGACATTTTGTTGCTTGTTTTATTAATGAATGGATCGAAGATCCCTTGAATTTGGTTTGTACTAGTACCTGTCGTGACTCTCGCCCGTTGTCGTATTTTACGTGGAGCACTGAAGTGTGGCATGCTCATGGCAAAAAATTCTTTTCCTGTTGTATTTCAGCCGTTAAGCCTACCGCCCATTTCCTGAGAAAACATTTTATCGGCTGCATCAGCCACGCAAAGCTACCTGCGCAGAAATAGTTGCGATCACTCCGTATGTTTCTTATGTTCACAAGCGTACAGAAAAAAATAGAGGGGACACTGAAGGCCCACGTTAAGTGTATGACGCGAAAACTCTAATGGGCTAATGCCCATATATGCGGAATTTGTCATTCCTTGCTTAGCATGCGTAGATCCCTGGGAGCATTCTTATACTCCTGGCACAGCGGCGCAGCGCATAAGCGATGTGCCACTGCTTGCAATGGCAGGTGCTGCCACCTGTGGGGCTTGTGCGACCCAGGTTCCTCTTCCCGAGCAACCTCTCGCGACCAATGAATGATTTAACTGCCACCTGCCATGGTGCGCATTTGGTTCACGGTCCGGTGGGCAGGTTGTGATGAAGCCACAAGGTCACGTGACCTAGGTGGCCCGCCTGCCTCATGGGTTGCTTCTTTGGGGATTCTTTACGTTTTTTTTTTCTCTTGCGGTCAACGACGCCGACGGCGCCGGCGCCGGATTTTCTGCGACACGAGCTTCGTAACACTATCGCGTGTAAAGCTTTTTACCAGGCAGCGTAGTTTTTTATTCGTGTTTGTCGAAACTGTATATTTGTGCGCTTTTCATGTTGCCGTCTCCTATGCCAGAATTATGTTGGCAAACGAGTAATAAATATAGTATGTAACATCTGCACTCATGATGGTGATGATGATGATGATGATGATGTCCTCAGGCTGAATGGCACGTACCCATGGCGGGGGATTCGCCAGGGTGCATTGCTGATACAAACGCACACATGGGTAAGGAGTGGAGCAGTTGGATAATTTTGTGACGAAGACTTCAATTTGGATTAAAAAAGGTGATGAAAAAACGGAAATGAGAAAACTGTGAATTATCATTTTAGAATAAGAATCTACCTGACGCAATTATATATCCGTGAATAAAATCACACACTGGTTTCTAGGCATATCCCTTGCACTGCTTAGCCAGGTTAAAACTTCCCCCTCGTCTTCCCATGGAAAAAACATTGTACAATTTTTTTTTACGAAGTAACTCCCGTAATTTATTCAGGTGAGTACCGTTAGCACTTCTACAGACTCGCGAACACATCGAACTTTGTTAAGTGAACTGCTGCCAAAAATTCTTTCTAACCTCATACTGCACTAAGAACCAAGGTTCTAATTAAAAGGTCAAAAAGCAGTTTTTTTTTTTTGCTCAGCGCCAACACGTAATTTTCTTCGTCCACGTGTGATAGAGCGAATGAGGCATCACCTTTCACTCCATTTATTTCTTCCCTCTCGAAACAACTCGGCATGCAACATCTGCCCCTTCGTAATTTAAGCACCACTACTTTTGTCAGCTGCTCTCTTTGTCCTTTAACTATTCACTATTCTGTCATTCAGCTAATTAGTAATGCTGCTCCTATCTAGCGACAGCTCACTATTTAAAATCAAATGGCACTATCTGCCGGACAAGCAAGCCGCGCAGTCAGTCGCTGACAACTAACAAATTTTGGCATAGAGATTGCGGCAAGAATCGGTTTGCTCGCCCTCTGCACATGAACTGGACGGACGCAAAAGAAATGCACGTCATTAGAAAATGCAACAAATTTATATGACAAAAATTTTGTGGAGTTGGCCAAAAGTCAATCCTACTGCCTTTTTTCGCGCGGCAACATGACACAATCAGTTCTAAAATACGTAACTTCCATGAAGCCCGTCGCGGTTAATACTTCATGGCTTATGCATTGCGTGCCCGCCTGGCTCGCAGACGACCTTGATTCGAACCCCATTTCCGGTTATTTCCTTCTAATAAATTACTTATACAATCTTAAGTACGCCCATTTTTCCCCTCGCTAATTTTGGCTTCATTTGGACCCTCCCTCATTTGTTAGCTTCTTTAGAAACTTCCGCGATGTTTTTCGAAGGCGGCGCCGGGTTTTCAGCAGAGCGAGCTCTTTAGGCTGTCCAGTAAACAATGTAGAACTGCAATAAAAGGAGGACTGTGTACCGGGACGCAAGCTCTGTTCTCTTCTATCTTCTTACCTGCGGCTTAGGCTGAGTAGCAGTGACGTTCAGCAGCTGAGCGCGACACTCTGGCTGCGGTTCTTGCAGCGGGAGCTGCTCATCGATGAAGGCGAAATGAAAAGGCTCTGTTTTACACGTATGTGCTTATTAAAACGCCAACAATTGTTAGATTTTAATTCGGAAATCTTCACTGCTGCAATCCGCCTTTTCTGCGGCAATAAACACATACAAAAAAATTATTTTAGTCAAAGCACAGCATCCGCGTCACCTTTTGTAATTCACCGTTTAAAGGTTCTGCATACTTGATTTTTGTCGATATGCGTGTGAAAGGAGGCATATGAGAAAGAAAGAATGCTATAGCTATTGGTTAGCGTTTATTGCTTCCTTTTATTTTGTTGTAACCAACATCCGCTTGTTGCTTTTGTTTCATGCTGCTTTTTGTATGTGCTTTCACTTATAATTTCGTGCGTATTTGGTGGTTTATTATTTAACGCGCCCTCTTGAATCAAGCGCGTTAGATAAGCGATTTTGTGCAGAGGCAGCCTCGTTTCATACAGCACACTTTGCGCCAGCCCTGCCATCCACCTCAAATTCCATCTTTGGCCTGGCGGGTGGCCAAGATTGCAGGGAGGTGGGCACGCTTGGCCTCTAAGGCGAGATTGTTCGGAAGTTGGCAAACTGCTGCTGGGGAAAATGTGCCCTTTTTATGGCAGTGTTCAAGCACCGGCTTTGAAACCACAAGCAGTTGTTGCGCCACTTACGAGAGATATGCGAATATTCAATCCGGAAGAGAAGATTACACGCGCAAAACCTCTGGTTTCTTTCGAGGGATCTGTTCGCTTGCACGCGTTTCTGAACGGGTAATGAGAAAGATGAAAAGAAGAAAAGGACAGATATTCTGCGCTTCCTTTAGCTTCCACTCCAACAGAAGACCAGAACTAAAAAAGGAGTCTTCGAAGGCTGCTTCCAAGGGGTTACATAACTAGACTAAGATAATGTTCGCGTTGTGAAAGTGGGCACATACCTCAGGCCTGACTGAGCCACATAGGTCTAAACACAATGGCCCAGAACAATCAATAGTCAACTACTGCTGTCACCATCTGGAGTTCAAGTCCAAGTCCTGGAGCAACTTTAAAAGGAGGCGTGAAGCCTCCTTTCTACATGACTATTTTCTGCGTGGGTATAGACAATGTATTGAAGGGAACTTCCTTTGGCAAAATATGTATTATAGGGGACAAATGCTTTTAGGGTACAAGGAAAGCCCTTTAGTCTCACAGGCGCCATGTTTATAGCGATTATATTTTTTCACTGTCAAAGACTAAAGAATAAAGAACTTGGGTTTGACTTTCACCTCTACAAGTGTAGTCTGGATACGGCGTTTCGAAGTAAGCTGTCGGCTTCGTTTGCAGCGCAGCCGTAACATAGAATTTTGTTCTTGACATTAGGTTACTGTGTCCTCTATGCACCTTCATCACGGACCAAAGCGCTTTAACTCAGAGTACACAGAAGATGCACTGCAGTATAGCCCAAAATGAACGAAATGCCTACACTCTATTAACATCAATTATTGTTGTAAATTAGATGCAAATTCGATCATACATGCTATAAATCAAAAATATGCGTCCGCTAATACTGAGCGAAGCCATTGTATAGGCCCAAAAATTGCTAAAGTTTGAGAAATTCAAGCTTACTTACTTCCCGTGGTGCCACTGAGGCGAGAGCACTAGTCTGCGCATTGAGAGCGGAAGATATGACCCCAGCCATGGCGATCACAATGAACTGGTGGTGAAAGTCAGACCAGCCCAGTAGGTAAACTATGATGGAGTATAATAAGGACCCCATGTGGACGAAGACAGTTTGAGGAGCACTTCACCACAACGCCGGTTGTAGCAGCAGTTACGCTTAAAACTTCTGAACCTCACACAGAATAACAAGTTATTATTAACTCTATTAGCAGACAATATACATATAAATATATCAGTGTCAAAGGGGCGTTGATGGGTGAAAAGAAAGTATATTCTTGAGCCATCCTCTACCAAAACATGCGCAGCACTTATTTAAACAAAGGACACTAAATTTTTTTCTGTAAACGGTGAACAATGTTAAAATTACGTTCAATAGCCATGCTTGCTGCACTATGATAAACCTGAATTATTTGGAGGTTGGCAGTTGCCTTCAAAGTTAATTTATACCAGTTGTAACAACGTTCGGTTAGCGTTCTTGTGTTCCATTTTAGCGTGAATTTACAACCCGACAGGACGAGTTGCCGTCAAACCTTAAATACCATAAACAAACAGAATTTGCAAAAATTCACAGAGCAGTTAGAGTGAGCATTCTTCGAAAATGCCGGTTAAACTCACTGCACTTGAGCTGAGTCGACTTTCTACAATGTTTTCAGTCATAACTACCCTGGAAGATTTACGTCGCCAACTTGCCAGAGATAGTTAACTGAATCTCAAGTTTTAGTACCTTTCTGAAATAATTTGTACTTCTTGGAGAGTTCCACAATTCCCGCGCCGCAGGACAGAGAATGGAGGCAATGAAGCAAGACACAAGAACACACATCATCTGACACGCGACACCAAAGAAAACAGATTTTAGAAGAGAACACGCACGCAAACCGCAACTAATCTAAGACCACACACTATTTGCTAGAAATACTATGCCTTATTTGTGCTTTGCGGTTTGTCTCTGGCCTAAAGGAGCCGGGAGTTCATATACCCGGCTTTGGCTACACCGCAACCCTTATTCATGATAGGAAGGAAAGCAATGACAGAGACAAAACACGTTCGAGCAGTCTGATGAGAGAGTGCAGTCAGGCTCACAACTGTCGGCTTCTACTAACCGCCGTCAATGAAGTTTGTCTCGCCTGTTTGTCCAAGGACGCTGTTTCAATAGGTAAACACGAACAAGTCGCTAAGCGAGAGCAAACACACGTCGAGCTGTGCCGTCATTAGCGTAATAAATTACTCTCGCGTGGCTGCAGTTGCAATCCTTACGACATCCTAAATGGTGCGTCATTAATCTGCTCTCTAATATCGATTACATGAGTGAAGTCATTGAGAGTTATGAGCCTCTGATAATGGTTTTAAGGCTTTTCGGGAGCACTCTGGTAATGAAAGTAATCATTTCATCGATCTTGCGACACAATGTAATTCTAAAAACCCCGCCTTTGTCATGAAATTCTAAAACTGCTCTTCAAAACTTCAGTAATTGAGAAAGAAACAATTCTTTACTTAGAAACTTTTCTCAATAACAGAAACGTGGAGGAATTTATGACAAGCCGCTGCAATCATAACTGAGTGCTTTGCGAAACAGCACTTCAATAGCGAAAGCGAGCCAAGAACTGGAAAATAATGACCAGCCTGAACCTATTGCTCGCACCGAACATAATTTGGGAAATTAAACACCCTAGAGGATATAAACTCCGTTACCATAAAGTTAGCTTACCCAGGAGATCCATATATAAATGTATGGATGAATAAACGGATAATTAAATGAATAAAGTAATAATGATTAAAAAAAGCGTGGTCTTAGTCTTTTTGTTGCGCAAATGGAGGGTAGCTTTCGGCGCCGATGTGAGGTGGGTTAGTGTAAAGCTTGTATAGTTGCCCTAGGTTTTCAGTGGTGCAGGGCTGCACAAGGTGATATGAGAAATAACAATATCGTAAAGTGAAATAAACAAAAAGCTATGAAGACGCGAGAGTAACCTCCAACAGAGTTGTTGAGTATTACTGCCAGAGCCAACCAAGAGGCAGTGATATTTTCTCAAGCTGAACGACTCTATGTTCACCGTGTTAGAGGTCCTCCCGGCGGTATTACACATTAGTTCACAACCCATCGAGATTCGGAAACAAGAAATGAGTATATTTTACGCGTTACGAAATAATACGTTGTCACGTAGTCATTACATGTTCGTAGACTTGTGCTCTTTGTTAAAGAAATTCTTTAATTCGTACATTTATGTTACATTAAACTTTCAGCCAATAACTAAATGCTACGTATTCCATGAAGGGTTATCTTGTTCCTATAATAAGTTGGCAGAATTTATACTAACACATCCTTTTGATTTCTAATCTCAAGACCTTTCAGTGCAGAGTACAAGCGTTTCGCATTACATTGAAGAGTCCAAATATTGCCAAGTACAAGTGCCATACAGGAGCTACGTTATCCAGAATACGAGCACAAAAAAGTGCAGCAAGTGCCAACAGAATTTATTCTTTCGCGTTCTTTTCGAGGAAGAACTCCACGAGAATTGAATATACATTGAGATCTAAAGCTAGCGCGTACTGAATTGATGACTGTCGACCGCCATTCTCACGGGTCATGGTATAAAATTGCTTGTACTACTTCAAGGCTATTTATACTGCAATATTGAAAATCAATGTTGAAAATCTGACCGCAGCACACGACTAGCTCAAATCTCTTTATAACGGTGGAAACTATTTTAGCAGTTGTATTGTGCAAAAAGACGAAATACGGTAGGCTATTCGGGTTATTATCAGGACATGCAAGTGCTGTGTTCATTGTAAAAATAACAACTTTCTTCTTCATAACAAGGAAGTAATGCTGAAACACATCTGTACACGCGCCTTTTATGAAACTGGGCTATGAAACCCCAACGTTTTCTAAACGTGCACCAAGTACATGCAAGACCAAAACAATATGCATCTTGATTGCTTCTAGTGAGGAAGACAATTATGGCAGGTACTGAAGAGACTAAAGCTGCTGCCCTCATTGCGTGCGCGAAAAACACAAAGCACCCCTCAGAGACATTTATGGCTTTCTTGTATATTACTATGCACTATAGTTCCCAGCTTATCATCTTCGGTTTAGTGAGTTTAGATAACTTTCACACGAATATGATTAAATCCTTCGGTTACACTCTTTTGTTCAAGTTTTCCCAAGAACAGCTCAGAAACGTTCACTCCTGTCTATGCTGTTAGTCGAAATAATGTGAACTTCATAGGTATTACACTCGGAGAGTGTGAAAGCTGAATGTGCGCATGCTATAAACATTGATAGATATCCCGAAAGCCGAATTCCTTTTTTTCTGAAAACACGCCCGTAAGAAACAGCGTCGTCCTGCTTGCTCAGCTTTCAGCATGGCCTCTTCAGAAAGCTGCTGGCAAATTCGTTGGATGGGCAAAACAGCTTTAATCAGGACGTAGAAGCACTGGAGAAGAACTCAGCATCCATGTGGTTAAGAGCTTCATATCTTGTGCTATGCTATTTTTTTTTAATTTGTGCACGTTATTTTTGCGAAAATGTTATAACCAACACACCCGCTGCGTACCCCTCACGAACTAGTATCTCATATCCTCATGGCTGGTGTCATGTTCTGGTTTATTTTTATTCCGCATGTGTGATATCCAAACCGCTCTGTAATACAATTTAAATTCTAATTTCATTTTGTTTTATATAACCGCAACCATGAGCTATAACAGGACGAATAAAAAGATGGAGGAAGAAACACAAGCCATAAAGACAACTACTAACGGTAGAATCGCCGTATATTTCGAAATCGTTTTTTCATACTGTCATTAGCAGGACAACGTGTGAACTACTTATGAGGTTTATCGTACTTGATTATAGAATCGGTTTCGCTTACGCGAGTTTATCTATGCTCCGGAAAAATTCGGGAAATTACGGTATCATACATACGGCAAATTCTGTAGCTTGCTTCAGCGTAAATGACTTAGACTGCGTCATGGTTGCCCGGTTTCGCCTGCTCTAAAGTTATATTCGCAGTCCTTATCCTCAAGGGACTATTTTACTAGAAATAAAGAAAGGTGGCGATCCAGCCATTTCGTACCTCGAACCCAAAAATTGCCCAGAAAGTTCAATAATTCAAGTAATTACCGCTCTCTACCGGCAACATACATTACTTCATTCCGCGTTACTTTTGCCCCGTGGTATGAATTTAGGGGCTTTAAAAGAAGCTTAATGGCGAGCGCTGTGCGTCTCTATGCCACAGAATCCGAGCAGCTGAAGAGCCTTCATAGTAGTCAGCAGTAACTAGCGAAGGCCATAAAGCGTGTTGAGGTCATACAATAAAAATATATTGCTTTCCCGCAGAGCTTTTGCATCTTAATATTTCTTCCTGTTATGGCAGCACGTAGCGAGAATATCTCCTTGTCGCATTGTTATTGTACTCCAGCTTGTGCTTCCTTTTTCTGGTTCTTTCCTTAGAGTCGTAAAGTACAACCAAAAGGCTCGACACGAGTATTCACGTAGCTATGTAGATACAGGGGTAAGACAAACAAGTGCGGCTACTTCCTTTTTTTCTCTTCCTGTTTACCTTCCACCACTTCAGAGTGTGCTCTTGTTACAAGACAAGAATCTTTCTTTTGTTCATATAGCAAGCTTGCAGTTTACATGAGAAGTTAATAAATTCTTAGCTCATCTCGTGTTTCAGAGTATAGTGTAAATTTTTTTTGCGGGCCAGCAGTAGCAGATTATCAGACGGCTGATAGATGACGCAAACCGAGCACTTTTGAGGACGATCGTTTGGTTGGGGCAACCTAAAAAGAATGAAAAATAATATGCCCCTGCCTGCACCCCAGGCGTACAACCAATCTTAAAATAAATGAAAGTCCCGAAGGCATTGTTTATTTTTGCCACCCGTAGGTGTGGGAATGGAAAAAAATAGAAGCGGGTTGTAAAAAGCTACACAGCGACCCACAGCCGGGAGAGCGGGCTCGGGGAGATTCCCCTGATCTCCCCTGGGACGTAGCGAAAGGGGTTGGATGAAAGGGTTATGGGAATTAGGATGGGAATGGGGACAGCGAGTTTTTTCACTGATCCTTCATTTGTCTCGATTAATTAAGTGGCCTGTGTGGCCAGAACAGGCAGAGCGTTGAGATTGTCCAATGGTGCGGCCCCGATCACGGGATGCCCGCCATCCACAAACGAAACGGGCTCCGACCGCCGGCGACGGGAAAACCTAACCCGGAGTGAGCGACCTCGGGCCCCTCCACGACTTTCAGGGTTTGTTTCGGACCTTTAGGTACTTGGCGTCGAGTGCTTTTCGAGGTTTTTCAGACACCGGAAGTATGTGTGGTGGCCAGTAGAGGCTTAGGTCGTCAGCCTATCGGCCCTCCGGCCCTCGGCACTATGGTCTAACGCCTCCGGGGGGACCCACCTGTGCTTCCAACCAACCAACCATGCACTTATTTTCTCCCCTAGCCTACTCCATGCCTACTGAGGGGGGAGTGTTCAAGGCTGGGCTGACCGAGCCACAAAGCAGGAACATGGCTTAGGGTGAGATGACCCGGGCCTACTCCACCGGTACTCCACAGCATCGATGGTTTTTGCACTGGTGGTACTACGCCCCCCTACCTCGGCGTCCCGCGATGACCCCAATGGCCTCGCGGTCATCCGTGAGGCTGCTTTCCCGAGGCATCGATTCCGAGTGTCCTGGCTGCTGTAAACCCCCGCGCGGACCAGGCCTCTCCGTAGCCAGAAACCGGCGCGCCAGTCGCCAGCCGCACACGCCTTCGCGTGCGGTGGCTGGTTGCATGTATTTGAAAACCTTTTGATTTTTGACATGTCTTCCGTGCCAGATTCCGTGGGTCCAGCCTGCTGATATTACCAGTAAATGAATCTAAGAAGAGCTTCAAACGGGCCTAGTTGGTTCGTAATCTTCGACATTGTTATTGCCCTACTCAAGGTTTACACAGACAAGAACGACACATACAGAAAGCGTCTCCCGTTAGTGGAAAGAAGGACAGGTCATACCTGCCGTTCAGCGGACGCCACACGTGCTGCTGTTGGTCCCAACGTGTGCAGAGCGTGGGCTCATCCTTGAAAGTCACCTCCCGCCACTCCTCTGCAGACCACTGCTCGAACGCTCGGGCGAAGTTGAGTCGTTCTTCCCATTGGTTTGTTGTGAGGTGCGTCTTTTGAGCGGCAACGCAGTTTATTAGGCTTCCTTCTTGCAATCTCCGCCTGATGGTGTCGCATGAGAAACTGAGACCAAGTGTGTCGCGAACCTCTTCGGCGTTCATAAATGGGTCTACAACCACGGTAGCCACAATTAATTCATTCTTATCAAGCATTCGGCCCATTGGCCGCCCACTGTGCTCAGCGTCGGCAATTCTGCTCTTTTCTATAGGCACTGATAATATGGCTCACCACTGTTCTCGTTCATCCGGAGAGGAAGGAGACAATGTCCCACTGAGGGACACCTTCGATGCAGAGTCGTACGATGTGTTCTCTCTCCTCGATTGGAACCCTAGGTACCATCCTTGCGAAGTACCGAAGGCAATGAGACCGCTCTCGTTTTTATACATTCCGTGCTCTCCCAGTGTCCAATGAGGAGCCAGGATTGAATCTTCGTAATTTGTTTATGAACGGCATAGACCACGTACTTCGCGGTGAGCGTTGCTCTCCTGTTATGATTCTGTCTGCTCATTCGGGTGCATTATTTCTCCTACAGGTAGTCGGAGCGCTGATTGGTAGTTTAGTTGCTATTTACAAGGTGAGGTTGTTCGTCTTCGATGGGAGCTGCGCTGGCAGTGGATTTTTTTTTTTTGTGACAATCACGAAATTTCGCACGCCGAAGCTCTTATGTAGCAACGTTGACCGCCCCTTGGAGCAACAAGAGATTTGCAAAAATAGACACGAACAGCGCAAACTTTTTCCAACTGCGATATCTTCAGCACGAACTATTAATTACATCGCTGCTCACCGGGGCGTGCAAATACACAGCGTTTGCAGCACATATGCACTATCATTCTTCCTTTTGATCAAGTGACACTATTTGCTGTCAGCAAGGAACACCGACGGTGTCGGAAACGCCTCGATAGAGCGAGACGTCGCCCTATCACTGCGACGCGGAGAACATGACTTAATGCGCTCCAGTCTGCACTCTTCTCTAAGTAATTAGGTGTCTAATACGCACGGACGTTTTGGAGGGCTCGTTTGATTCCGGGGCCCCATTGTGTTAGCGGAGCGCCGTCACCGTCATATTGGGCTGCGGGCTGCACTGGCAAGCGTTCTGTTAAGCATAAACCACGTGTGACCAGCGCGCCCTTACTTTCCTTGGCGTGTCTCGTCGTCACTTGGAAGCCCGCTGATCCTAGCCTGTGAAGTAAAGCTCATAATTATCTTCAGGAAGATGCTGTGTGAGTAACTATACCGGCCGGCTCAGCTCGTCCAAACTATGTTAACATTCTGATTATTGATTCTGTAACTGCCTTGACACGTTCAATCTTGCCTTTTCTAGCTGGCTTTGCGCAGACGAGTATGGAGACAAAATCACATATTTGCGGCGCCATGCCAAATATTTTGCCAAAACGTTACTGCGACAAACTCACTTTGAAAGATCTTAATAGACACAATGTCGCCAACTTATTTACAAGCTTAGTTGTGTTTTCTTATGGGGCTACTAACAACACGCATTTTCTAATTGTTTTGATGATAGGGTGACTCGTCATGCGTCTAATATTCTTTCACCGAAATGTTCTGAGCATTCAGGAAGATGTCTGTCGTTATTCTTTGCTCTTATTTTACGTCATCAGTCATTTTCTGAGTTACGTGCTAGTTTATTCTGAACGTTTCTTCCTTCTCTGAATTTAACCAGTATAAAAATAAAGTACTAGAAGCCGCACAAGCATGAGTTTCAAAAAGAAACTAGCGCGGCGAGCCCTGGTTTTGACTGCCGAAAGGGAACGATCCGGACACAAAAGAGTTTGGCTCGTTGAATCGACAAATCGCTACGTATCTCTTGGTCATTAGGAAAACAGATTAACGACCGTAACTCTCCCATTGTTCGGTCTGGCAAAGCCTAATTGGTTTTCGCAGCGTACTCCAGATGCGATGAAGTCCACAAGCTGGAAAGCTTGGCTATAAGATATTACAGCCTAGTATATTTATAAAAACTGCAAAAGAGGCCGCAGTTAAAGCCGACAACGTTTTGCGAACTTTTTTTATTATGCGCGCATGGTTTCAATTTAAGCATAAACGCGAGCCTTGGCGGATCGTCTTCATCAGAGTTTCCGAACAGTTCACCACTTTATGTGCACTGAAAAGCATATAAAAAAATATCGCGATCTGTTTGGAAGACGAAAAGCTACGTGTAACTACCATTTAATTTTACATTTCGTGAAGTTATTTCTTAGTTGATTGCATGTGCTTCAGACCAGCGACATATTAATAGTACGACAAGTAGGAAACACACGTGTTTTTACAGCCGTACATTTCTTGTTGTAGCACCACCCACTATACACGCGCGAAGGACCGAAACTATGATTTATTGCATTCCCTGCTCGCCATGGCAACAGTTCAGCGCTGAGGCACCACAAGCGTTACCGACCCCTTTAGCCCTACGCATTGTACACGTTTAGCCTCAGCATTCATGTCATCAGCCTTTCCCGTCCTATGCTCATGTGAACAAACAAAAGCTTTTGCATGAAAAAAAATAAAAGGTCGAACAGGCTGCTTCTATTTCAGAATTATTCTTGACGTTAACCTCGCTAAGGTTATTGCGCCAAAAAACCTATAATCTGAGCAAATGGTAAACATGGCAGAGCGTACTATCGGCAGGTAAAACAATTGAGGTACAAAAACGGCTTTAAGATCCTATTACTGCGCTACTTAAAATTGAAGATAGAAAATGAGGAGGGCGACAGATATGACGTACCCTGCTTAGCGTCTACGCACTGAGTAGACGGCTAGTGCTCCACCTGCTTTCGAGTACAAAGTTTAAATTGGCTTCTATGGCTTTTTTACTTTTCCTGCCGATAGCTGAAACCGTTCAATCGGAACGACTGGTGCCACTATGTCGCTGGCGTTAGCACAGATCATGACATTTAATTGGCATTCACTAAGCATTTAGTGGTTAGTCCTCTTCAATTGCTACCACGATTTGAAAGCCTACTTGTAATTCATCCTTCTTCGTAACGATGGCAAGTTTTTTCGACCTGGCACCTTCGTAACTCAGTGGTTATGGCGCTCGGCTCATAACCCTAAAGACGCGGGTTCGTCCTTGATCGCGGTGGTCGTATTTCGATGGGTGCTAAATGCTAGAGGTTCGGGGACTGTGCGATTTCAGCATACGTTAAACATCCCCAGGTGGTTGAATATATACGGAGCTTTTCCACTACGGCGTCTCTCATAGCCTGATTCGCTTTGGGACGTCAAACCCCATAAACCGAACTCAACTTTTTTTTTTATCTAGAGCTCTACTGACGGCAGCAGTGCGTTTCTGCCCAAGCTGTGGAAAGCCCGCATTATATGCACGGAGGGAAAGACAGCTGCTGCAAGTGTTTGGGTATACGCGGCACGGTAGCCGAGACAAGACAGGCGTTAGCCCGCACCAAGCAGAACAGCCTATTATACGATGGGCATTCTAGGAGCGATATTTCTGAGCATGCCCTAAACATCGCCCTCTTCCCCCTCTTTTTCCATGCGCCACCGCTGCGTCGAGCGGTCACCACTCGCCGGTCATAGAAAATAGTGGAGGGCTGCACATGCTTTGGCATTACCAGTTCTGCCAGCTAGTACTAACTGCAAAATCTCATTTACCAAAAGTTTAGCTTTCCCAAAAATGATAACTGTCGGGATTAGTTATATACGGTTCTGGAGCAAGTATGCAGCGCCATTCTGAAAGGAATAAATTTGGGCCAGTTGGCTTCAGGTAATGAAGGAAAGGAAGCGCTACGTAGCGAAACGTGCACGTTTTAGCTGTGGCGTTTTATTTCCATTAAACGTCACAGTTGCCAGTCACGCTCGTCCCTTTTAAATTTTTTCCCCTATGTCCACCCTTAAGCCACGGTTCTCTTCCTTCAACAAGCAACGTCATGGCACTTCAAGTTCTTAAATTCTTCTATATACAACAATATCCAGGTGTACTCGCTTGCGTTCCGTCTTAATTTCAGAAGAGCCGGCAGTACAAAGCAATGAACGCTTGACGAAATGTCCCTCCATAGAATAAAAAAACACAAAAGAAGAAAAATTCGCCTTTGGTTTATGACAAAATTTCAACATTTCGCCGTTTCTTTCAAGCGGGACCGTCCAGTGGTGGAATTTCACTCGAAGTCTATCAAGACTGAAAAAGAAAAAAGAGTATGCTGCAATGGTCTCTGCATCAATATTCCTTCCTGAATCAGATGTGTACAAATAAAACTACAAATTTTGCAAGCTGGGTAAAAATAAAATGAAAACACAAAAAGGATAACGAATAGGTAACACTAGCGCATCATGAGAGCTGCATACCAAATATTAGGACAGGCCTTTCCGAGGCATCCTGCATTATGTTACATTGTGTGCTATAAACCAGTGCCTCCGCCGTCCTTTTGTTGGACGAAGAGGCATTGTCCAGGACCACTGCGCGAAGCCGTGATGGTTTCTTCGTACTACTGCTGGAATTAAGATTTTATTGTACTGGTCTGGAGATGTTTTTAATGTGGAGGGTGCAGCAGATACGTGTCCGGCATTCGCTCTTCCTCTGAAAGGCGCACCTGAGGAGAGCGAGAAAATAGCACCCACCAGAGCGGCGAGCGCCGAGAGTACTAATCATAGCTGACATCCTCCGCAAGGAAGAAGGCAGGGCTTCAGCCGTGCGGAGCCTCCCTCTCCGTTAGACGTGAGCGCCTGCTAGCAGGCTCCCCAACAGATAGACTCACCTGGCAAGCGGGACCACGCAAGACTCATCCTCGACAGCGGCCAGTTCGGTTCGTCGTTTGAGACGAAATGAAACAAAGTATTGGCGGGTGCGGGCTGCAGAACACTTAGAGAACGCCTTAGACGTGAAGAATACCATTTTAAAGCTTTTCTCGCGAAGCAATGCGGTAACTCATAAATTTTTATTGCCAAAATTATTTTAGTGCAGCGGGGTATACGTCAATTTCATGTGCTTATTTTAATGGCGCAAAGATGGTTTATTTGCTTTCGAAAGCCAAACACTATTTCGATCACAGGCGGCATGTGGTTTTTATTTTTCTCCTTTTCTAATCAATTATCTTAAAGCAATTAAAAGTTCACTAATAATCTCCATCAATCAACACCAAAAGTAATAAAAAATCACCCATGCTCCTTGGTTCCTGTGGTTGTTTCCTTCTCTCATATGAGTAACGAGCCCTTCATTTCACTTTCTTTGTTTACTGAATCGTTTAACGAGGGCCTCGGTTCTGGCAACCTTGATGCCTTAGGAAGCATTAGAGGGTTCTCACATAGCTTCCGCCCTCGCCGTTCGATGACGTTCCACGTCCCACCAGCGGTGATACAGGACGTACTACGTCCGCCGCTTATGGAGGAGGGTGGCACGGGTGAACAATCTCAAGATTAGGTCAAACGTTAACTGTGGAACATGCGGAACAGGTCGAATATGTATGTTCCACCTCCCCTCAAGTACCTTACAAGGAACTAGTGTGGGGAGTATGAGGGTGCGTCTTTTTTTGCAGCCACACCACGGGGTATGTGGAGCCTACAGTGGTTTCTTCCGGGCAGCTTCATTTGGGCTAGATGAGGATTTTTTTCACCATAGAGCCTGCACTGACGTAACCTCTGCCCTGAAGTACCTTGCAGGGTATCGATGTGGGCAACATTTGAGCGCTCCCGTTCTGCAGCCCCTCCGCGGCCTAAGTGAGACAAACAGCGGGTTCACGTGAGCAGCCCTGTTTAGGCTAGCAGAGGCTTTTTCAGCATAGAGCCCACATTGACACTGAATCTGCCTTCATGTTTACGAGAAACCGATGTCGCCAGCAGTTGGGCACACCCGTTTTCAAGCCCGCCATGGGCTATGAGGGGCTTAAAGCCGTTTCGTGTGGGCAGCCCCATTTGGGCTAACAAATGTTTTTCGAGCATATAGCCCACATTGATGTTTCATCTACCCTCAATAATCCTACAAGGAACCAATGTAGGCTAGATGTAGGAATGCGGCATGAGGTAGCCCTAGCAACACCGATACGGAGCCCATGTAGAATCAACAGGGTAAGCCCAATTTGGGCTGGCTCATTTATTCCCCAGGGGGCCGATGTCTGTGCTTCAGCGATTGCCCCAATCACACTTTCTCAAGTGGGGCCCATCAGGGCCCCCCATTGTGTGCTACTTGCTGAATAATATTCTGCATAATTTGCACTACACTGTCCAGTGCAAATTCAGTTACTTTTGTTTACACATCTGTGCCTCCAGGTGTGATAGAAGAATAAGTTCCTTTCTCATGTATTTTCCATTCTCAAGTGCAAATGCTCGCTTGTGTTTTAAAAGGAGTTACATTTATACAGAAGACAGAATGCTGAGAAAACAAGTTGAACGAAAGAACTATTATTTCAACTTTAAGGTCACAGGTCATGTTTCTTTCTTTCTCTCTTTCTCTGTGTAAAGCAGTTGTTAATTTCCTCAGTAAAGCAGAACATTGCAGTGATCGGGAGCATTTACATATTCTTGCTGTTCTTTTTCCTGGCGCTCCATTATGCAGACCATCTTCAAGCTTACTTGTTTGACTGCTACTGTGAGGTCTGTCATTATTCATGTGAAAAACTGAATAAAAGCTGGGTGGTTACCCGTATTTTGAATGTTATTCGGCAGTACGAATCACGCAGGGCGTAATCCGAACGCAAAATCAGCAGCATGAAGAAAAATATGTAGCAAGCAGGTTGTTAAACCTAGTTATGAACGACGCTTGACAGAGCTCATTGGTCTTTGCTGAAGCACAACACGCTGCAATTTATGAATATTCAGGGCTTAACGCCGCGTGCACGTTAACGGGACAAATTTTCGCGACACAGGCACCGTGCTCCCTCGTTCAAAGGTCGCCGGTTGCTTTCTCTGCTTAAGCAACCACGTATTGAAGGCGACGACTTCGAAGAAATTCAAAGTAATCAATATTAAAGAGCGCGCAAAATACACCACTCAGCTGTACGACAGGTGCCAGGAAGAAGGGTTGCTCATCATGATGCTGGGCAATTATAAACCAGCCTGAAAGCTCAAGTGTGTTTACAGTAAAACATTTAACGGCACGTGAAAGCTGCTCACTCTATTTTGCAAACACCTTTGGTGTAAAGTTAGCGTTGTCCCCTTGGCTACAAGCACTCAGACCGCGGTCTTCCTCGTTCGCTGTCTCGCGTAAGAGAGCGCGCTCATGGTGACTGTTGAAACATTCTTCATGCCTCAAGCGCAATTGGCAGAGAGGGGCGCGAAATTCGAGCTTCTTCTCAGAACCCCCTTCACAAGTGAGTGCACAAACAACCTCACAGCCAGGATTATGTTCTTGCAAAAAACTACCCGGCTACGCGTAGATCCGATGAGTAAACAACTCCCAGGCGTGAGGCGCTGGCACAAACTATTGACACTGGTAAGCGGAAAGAGGCTACTACCACATGCACGCCTGACTTCGACGGCACTCGAAGTTTTGTAATGCCTAACATGTAGATGTCCATGTTAATAAGACCTCACGCTAACCGTCAGATTACTCGTGGCCATATGCAGCACCGCACTACTTTATATGAACGTGAAAGCACAGCTGCATCTTGTATTAGCTCAGCCAATTTCATACTGCAACACATTTTCTACTTATTTCATTTGTTACTTTATTCTAGGTTTTTTTTTATAACTAGAGGGGCAATGAATGTGTGAACTGTTACTCTGCAGTAGTCTTTTTTTGCCTTTTTTTCTCTTTCCTATTGTTCTCTGCATCTAAGATCATTCAACTGTACCGCTAAAAGAACTGGAGGCGCAATTCAGTCCTTTTGAACGATACCATGTTTTCATTGTGTACACAAGCACAAATACGCATAAAATGTTTCGGACGTAGCCATAGTAGTCAATGCTACTTGTGGAATACAAGGCGACTGTAGGATTTGTTTGAAATTTATGATGGCGTCAATTTTCATCGAAGCTTTCAGAAGAATAAAAAATAATGTTTGCTCTTATGAACGCCGGGGTTCGCATTTCTGCCAACGTGTGTCAGATTTCAGGTTAATATTATCCTTATTAAATGGTATCCAACCACCATTGCTGGTGTGCGCAGGCAATGCATGAAAACATGATGTTTCATTTATACCTTAGCGCCAGTTTTAAGTGAGCTGACAACTTGATAGCATACCACAATAAAAAAAGTGCAAAATGTATCATGGATACGAAATAGAACTGCCCACACAATTCAAAATCCTTGCGACGACGCGCTCTATACTCTCTTATTACAGCGTTAGCATACGGCTTTGTTTATAAGATATGTTCTCGTGACTTTCAGGTGCCAGCCCCGAGCCGATAAAATGTTTTGTGCTTTTTTCAGAACCGGAAGGCGCTTTTAAGGAACTGCAGCGCGGATATCTGCGAAAAGAAATATATTCTCTTCTTAAGAATCACTCAAGTCAACATCACATATTGGCGACTATCAAGGTTAGGTCGAACAGGGCTGCCAAAGAAAATTTAAGAGAACTTTTAAGTAGCGCTAATCGTATGCTTTAAGGCTCGCCTGTCAGGCAATCCGCCGAGCCGTAGCATACACTCTGCACGCAAGTTTTGAGTACCAGACTTCGGATTTCAATTACCAGCTCAAAGCTGGTACTCCCTAAAGCCTCCTTAATTTCTTAAATATGGCAGACTACTACACTCAGTGATTGCTTCCTGCAGAGGTGGCTACAGGAAGCGAAAATGCCCACTTTTTACCACACAGTTCCGTGCCAATTCCAGCACCACCACTATTCTGTCTGCCCAGCATTGAAAGGCGAAACTTTGCGCTGGCTATCTAGCACTACTATCATGTATTGTCTACTACTGAAGCTCAAGATAGAATTATTCTTTCTGAACGCTGGCACACAACCGAGGGCTTATAAATGAAGACAGGGCATTCAAAAGTAAAGAATGTTACAGGATCAGTACTCAGGCAGTGCCACAGAACAAGATCGGCATGCAAAAAGCCAGTGGGCTGCTAAATGGCGCCAATCCTGCCCGTCGGGTTTCTTGCCATTCGTTTGCAAAAGGTGGGAGCAAGGGAAAAAAATAATTGCTCTGAATAATAGCTCTTAGATGGAATACATGTATCTACAACGTGCGTATAATGACAGGCTTAATTGGAGAAACATGAAAATTCGTATGAAATCAGAGGGGCAAATATTCTAAACGATGCCACTGGCGTCCTTGTCCTACTAATCTTCCTTTATGGTGTCCATGAGTAATGAGTAAGCAAATTCAGCACACTTTAAAGGGCCTCTGAAACAACTTCCGAGGAGAGCACATCAACTCGCTCAATCACTGCACTGTGTTGCAATGAAAACATGAGCCAAATACTACACTTCTACATGCAGCAGAAGACCCACAATCAAGCGCGAAAGTTGGTGACCCCTTCCCAACGACTTTTTCATGCTCGCACTCTCCTCCCTCGTTCGCATCTGCGTATACAAGTTGAGAGGTGGCTATTGGCTTGATTCGTTCATACGTCGGGCAGCTGCCGTGGCCGCGGCCAATAATGCGCTTAGCTCCGGCGGGTGAGGAGGCTTCGCTCGCGGAGGTGGGGCCGGCGGTGGACCGCCGACCTTCCAGCGTGCAAAAAGTTACGAGAGAAGAGGGAAAGGCGCGAAGACGCTGAAATTCAAATTTTGACTACAGATATCTCAGCTTCTAGAAAGCGCAATAAATAAATTCTTGCCGGACAATATTCGTGAAGCGGAGTGCTTTAACATGCCCGGCATATCGCAACTTTATTAGTTCCCCTTTCAGAGCCCCTTTAAGTCTTTGCAGGTGCACATTATCTGCTGTATGTACAGTCTTGGTCAAAAGTCTTAACGCCGTGAGCTTTTCGCTTCAGCCGCATAACAGAGCCGTTACCGCACTGTTAAAGTGAGAATGACCTTTAAATGCTAGCAGAAGGTTTCTTGTTACGGTAGAGAAGCTTCCTGCTCGACTTGTGTTCTGAAGGAGATCCGCTTCACGGAGCATTCTAGGAACATTCATTTCACTGCAGCGGAAAGCTGGGGCTCAACTTAAGACTTTTGTCCAAGACTGTACTGGCCTATGTTTAGTGTGCATTTCGTTACAATCATGATTTCATTACAATCGAAACAGCACTATCGAAAAGAAAGATCCAGACTAAAGAATGTACACACCTCCTACTGATCCCATTCATTTCTTTAAGCACTTTAATGGCATTCAGCCAAATGAAATGGAAAGGTAATGACGTAGATTATTCCGGCCGTATTTTCACAATGATTGCTACAGCCTTTCGATTTACGTCTTCGAAGCGAAAGAGCATGTGGCTGGGGCACAGCGCACCCTAACAATAAGGATTTTGATACTAGGTGAATGTAGTTTAAACACGTAAAAACCTTAGCTATAGAAAGAAAACACGATCAGGAATAGGAAATAAATCAACCACGCCCATGGCCTCTTGCCAGTTCCCTTTCATTCAAGAAACTACTTTTCATTACCATGTGCGACTTCACGCTATGGCATACTTCGAAAAGCTATTGAAACTTTTTTTTAATCTATCATAAATATCCGCGGAGAAGTCACTGCAATAAGAATAACAAATGATGATGATCATGCCGAAGGTACACTCCTGCGGTCAAATTATCATCATTGTAATCTATAAAAGAGACGAAAGCATTTAACATTAGAGTGCAACAACCCTATGTGCATAAAATAGGCGACTAACAAACAACTCCAAGAAAGACACCGTACGCAAGCGCTCAGTATTGAAGGCTTTAGTAATAACCAGGTAAACTAAGCTATAAAAATAGCGAGTTCAACATAACCCCTCTAAGCTGCGTGGATGTAGCGCACATTTAGTTACTCCCGGATAATGTTATGCCAGGGCTCCTGAAAACACTGCGTTTTGTGATCGCCCGCCGAGCAATGCTGGCCAGAGCACGGGGAGAGCCGACAGCTGTCAACAAAGCCGGCATACTAGCTACGGAGTGGCGCCGACTAGACTCAGCAGTGGCGCGCGCTACGGAATGTCCCCCTTTTGTTGCGTGAAGCAGGAGATCATACGTCCTTCTCGAAGGCGAGCCGCTGGTGGGGCTCGACAATCACGCGTCGTTTTTGTCTATCCCCGCCATCATCGCAGAGTCCCAATTAAGTTTAGTAACGTATCGATCACATAAACAAGATGAAACAACGTTGTTTTAGGACAGATCTCTTCAAAATGTCTCTTTTCTCGTGCTATCAAGAACGTTCAGTGACGTTCTGTTTTTTCCCCGTCAAATGCTTAAATTTTTAATGCAAAATAAGAGCGAAAAATTGGTATAGAGTATTCACCGCGGGAAAGCAATGTAGCTTGGCGCTATCTTGATCCCCACAGAATTAACTTCGGGGAAGCCTTGAACCCTATCACTTGGTGTAAGTGAAAGTTGTGGGAAAATCGCTGGACCGCATCTTCTAACCTGACAGGGATACTTTAGGTAGATATGTGTAACAAAAGCTACTTAATGCATACAACTTCTTTATTCACTTATTCCTGTGAAACTGGCGGCAGTACCGTGAGTATATTGGAGCAGTTTCACTCAACACGTCAACTGCTCCTTCGGACAAGCTTATGCAGTCATGTTCGAAGAAAAGGTAAAACATTGATGTCTGATCGTTGGCTTCATACCGGAAGTATAGTGCGTGCATGGTTGACAACATTGTGGGACACAATCTAGTCAGTGAATAGGATGGGCTCTTTCATGAGAGAAACAGACTGCACCGGTGCTTGCGAAATGTGATCATTTGGCTGCGTCATGGCCCAGTAGCTCTTGTTACGGCTCCACTCTCTTTTCTCACGTGCTGGGGTGTCAAGAACTGTGAGCGAGATAACTTACGGAGGCCAAGCGAGGCCCGCCAGCCAGTTATGCTGATGTTGGGAGCACAAATTACGCATCGTCTTTCGGTTGCCCTTGTTATAGCGCAATGAATACAGAATTCAGAGCTGCTGAAAGGGAAGAGAAGTTATCCTAGCGATTTAGAAAATTGAACCCTGACATTGGATAAATGCTATTCACCCACTGTTTCAACGTTATGGGATAAGAAGGATTCGACTTCACCGACAAAAAGAAGCTTTATTTATAGATATTCCCGCCAATCAACGACGGTTCCCCGTGTCGCGATAAAAGTGGTTTCTCAAAGTGCGCGAAAAGAATTAGTCACGATAATACCTGAGCTGCTTCATATTCTGGACTGTGTTTTGTGCTCACCTAGGGAGCCACTCAAAAGCAGCTACCTGATGGTGCGAACAGCATCCCTGCATAAAATCGCTCCAGCGAGCTGCCATCTTGGTGCCTTGGAAATTTGTTTTAATGTCCTTCTCTAGGTGCCTTCGAAAAGAAATAAGACGTCCTAATGTTTGCCTAGCCTGTGAACAACACACCGCAGTGAGAACGAGCGCCACGCTCTTCTAAACGCGACGCCAACATTTTCCAGTAGTTCTCTCCAGGCATCACGAAAGCTGGGAAGGTACACCTTACTCAGAATACGACCACCGGCGTTCATCTTCTAGTGCCACCGTAGCACGTAGACGAGTGTGGTTTCTATTACTTTATGTTTTGTTGTCTGCGTTTCCTCTCCAGAAATCTCTTATTTGTATGGGCATCACAAAATCACAAATAGGCATCACATTGGACCAGGCGCCTTCCAGCGGCAATCGCAAGTATGCTCAGATATACAAGTTTGAATGTGGGCGTCCGAAACCAAGGAAAGGATTATTGTTCTGTGCACAGAAAAACGCTCACATACAGAGAACGTCTAAATACGGCGGCGCCGCATGTGCCCACTCTAGTGCAACCATGTCAGCTGCTTGCAAGCTTTGCAGCTTAAGATGGCACGAGAAATTGAGTGTCGTGTCACATTGCAAAGGTTGGAATCTCGAACCGGCTATGATCGACTTTTGTGCGCTGTTTTGCTTTGTAATACTTTGAGGTGTTTGGTAGAATACTGAGCGTATTATCATCCCACTGTAAGCGGCAGAAATATTTAAGAAGTTTGAGACGTAACGCCACATAGATCGGCAAGTTGGGCTGCCCTCAAGTTATGTGCTAGATGACATTGCTCTAATTTGCAGATACGAGTGCGCAACAGTAATAGCTTGCAATAACGGGGTAATTACTCATTGGCATCCACCCAACCGCAGCCACACAGCTACAAAGGAAAGTAATGCAACTTTCTCAGAAATCCTGAGACAGGACGAATTTCCTTTAACTGCGAAGTTTCTGAGAAAGTCGTATAGCTTTCTTTTATACCCGTATGGCTGTGGTCGGGCGGATTCCAATGAGTAATTACTTCCTTATTACAAATTTACACCACGTTGGGGGTTTCCCATAAACATTTTACAAGTAATATCGGGATTTCGGCAATTTTTCATTCGCCCATATATTTACTGCAGGAGGCAATACATAAATGGTTGGCCTCTTGGATTCTGTTTGCGAGCTTTCTGTCCAATTCTGATCGAGCTTTCGTCGCAGCTTTCCAACAACGAGCTTTAGAAACCTCACCTACCGATAGCGCGAAAAATTATAGCAATTAAGTACGTTGATGCATTGCCTAGCACTCTCAATGTGGGAGGTAAATTACTCAGCAGCGAAGGCAATGTAGAGATGTGCTCGTTATGACATACATGACGGAAGCCAACAGATACCGAAATCAGGGAGCAGAGGGGATTTTTTTGTAGTTTTTATAATCGAGAGATTAATAAAAGCACAAGAAAAAACAACCGCATGCCACCGGTGGGATCCAAACCCACAACCTCTGGATTTCTCGTCCGGCGCTCTACCAACTGCGGCTGCGGTGACGGCGAATAAAGTTATTTCAGCCATTTATTTTATTTACACTTTTATTTATTGGTTGATCGAATACAGTGCTAAAATAACTTTGGCCGGTTGCAGTGAGGGGCCGCGAAATAATTTAAACACCATTGGGCACCTTAACAAAGGCGAAGTCTCATTTAAAGAAGGTTTCCGCATTTCACATTCATCATAACAGAAACAACAGAAAGCAACATGTAAGGAACGTCAAATAAACGAATATGGCTTTCTAGCAGATCAACATCTTTATCGCAGTATGGAAGTATTCTAAAGAAAGTGGTCATTGGTACGTGAAAGCGACACCATCTATCCAAAACGCACCTCAATTCTGTACAACCTGAAATACGCGTGGTTATTTCTACAGTCATCTAAGGTGCGTGTAGCGCCTCTCCCAGAGCTGGCTAATAGCTGCTTCCGGTCCGCTGCAATAATAAGTACGTCCTTTTTAACATGATAGCGTTAACGGCCCCCTTGCCCAGAAAATCCATGGTTAGCGTTGTTGGTGTCGGCGTTATGGGCGAAAAATCAGGGACATGGCTCTGGCAGGCTGTGCTCAGACGCCAACCTAGGAGGCAGGAGGACACGAGACCTTGCGGCGTCATCACAACCTGTCCATCGGATAGTGAGTAAACTGCCCACCATTTCAGGTGGCGGTTGAATTAATGATTGCTCACTCGGGAAGAGGAAGGCGGGCCGCACAAGGCCGACCGCTGGGAGCAACTGCCATCGGAGGGCAGTGGCCCATCGCTTAACCGCTTCACCAAAGCTCCAAAAAGCGCACGATGTCTTCAATCAATCAATCAATCAATCAATATTTATTTCTTCCTCAGAAAAAGATTAACGGAGGACGAGGAGAGCTCGAAGAAAAAGTGGAAGTTTGCACTTGACATGCTTCGAGCCCCCTATTTACAAGGCATATACAGTGGAAGATTTATAAATATGCATCTTTATACATTAGAAAGTGTAACAGCCAGTACGTATAATATGCAATACAAAATAATATACACTCATTCTCGAGCCACAAATAAAAGTCAATATATACAAGGCAGCCATGGTAGCACACCAATTTTACAATGGAAAGAGAATTTCTAAATACATGAAACAATTTCATACACGCTCACTCTCATGTTACAAAAAAGGATTTAAGTATATTGTTGTTAATGGTGCTTATGTTTATTCCTTGACAATGAAGGTGGTTTAGTAGGGTCGGTAGGGCATGACGGAGTATTTGTTCAGATAGTTTTAAACGTGAGTAAGGAATTTTCCAAATTAGATTAGTGCGTGTATTGTAGTGTCGTGTTTGAGGGGTCAAGTTTGCAAGTGTACGGAGAATTTCATGCGAGTCATGCTTATATCGCTTTGGAAGGTAGAATGAGTACATATGTTGGATGGAAAGAATGTAAAATTTAATGAAAAGTTCGGGCGTGTGTTCACGATAACGAACATTTGCTATGCTGCGGATCGCTCTTTTCTGTGGGACATGTATGCGATTTAAATTGCCAATTGTTGTTTTGTCCCACACTAAGAAACAGTAGTTAACATGTGAAAGGAAAAGTGAATTGTAAATGTGAAATTTAACAGCCGTCGGTAAGTACGATTTATATTTAGTTATGACCCCAGCAGCTTTTGCTATCTGTGTGGTCACGTGGTCAACGTGCGTGTCCGAGGACATATTTTTGTAAAAGTGGGCACCAAGACATTTGACAGAATCTACGATTTCTATATCTGCGTCGCCGAAGGTGAACGTCATCCCTGGAGCGCTGACTGCTTGTCTGGTAGCGAAAATAATTGCCTTTGTTTTATTAACAATAATCTGTAAAGAATTTATTGCGCTCCAGGTGGCCAGTTTTTGAAAAGTGTTGTTTATTTCGGATTGAAGAGAATGATAGGAACGACTGCGAAAAAATATTTTCATGTCGTCTGCATATGTTACGTATTCTGCGTTCCAACTAATGCTCTTAATATCATTTATGTACAAGTTAAATAATAGGGGGCCAAGTATGCTCCCTTGGGGGACACCTGCTTTTATTGGCTGGCAAGTGGATAGAATTTCCTGCGTGGAAACGCACTGCATTCTGTTTTCGAGGTATGACTTTAAGATTTCGAGAGGTATTCCACGTATTCCATATACTTGCAGTTTTTTTTTTAACAATGTAACATGGTTTATGCTATCGAATGCCTTCGAGAAGTCTATATAGACACATGTAATTACATATTTTTCTTCGATTGCTTTCAAAATTATTTCTTTTTGAGCCAAAAGAGCATATTCTGTAGACATTCCTCTTCTAAAGCCAAACTGAGTGGGATTAATTAAATTATGTTTAGTTGCAAACTTGCTAATTCGTGTGTGAATGAGTTTTTCTAGCCCTTTCGAGAAAACTGGCAAGATGGAAATTGGCTGATAGTTTGAAAAATTATTTTTGTCCCCTTTTTTAAATATAGCGACTACCTTAGCGATTTTCATCTTCCTGGAAAAAGTGTCTGTTGAGAGGGAAATATTGTATAAGTATGTGAGCGGCGACAAAATGAGGTCTAGTGCATATTTTACTGGTCTCATTTGGATATTATCAATATCACAAGCAAACCTGTTTTTCAGTGAACGGTACACGGCACAGACCTCAGTCTCGCTTTTAGAGTCAATGTAAAGGCTTTGTGGATTTCTAATCATTCCATTTGATCCATGGAAAGTGAGAGTAGCGCAAAACGGGACAAAGGGACAGAGAAAGACAGACACAACACAGGCGCTAACTTCCGACTGAAAGAAATCAGGGCGGCCAAGACGAACGTAATCCGTGAGGGGAAACAGGCGCATGCGCCCAGAAAGATAATGAAAAACAGGTGAATGAGGATCTACGGATGTGCACGATTCAGCGTTTCTTTAAGAAGGCCAGCTCTCTTTTGGCCTTCTTAAAGAAACGCTGAATCGTGCACATCCGTAGATCCTCATTCACCTGTTTTTCATTATCTTTCTGGGCGCATGCGCCTGTTTCCCCTCACGGATTACGTTCGTCTTGGCCGCCCTGATTTCTTTCAGTCGGAAGTTAGCGCCTGTGTTGTGTCTGTCTTTCTCTGTCCCTTTGTCCCGTTTTGCGCTACTCTCACTTTCCATGGATCACCGTTACCGACTCGCCCAAGTTTCTACCCTTGTGAATTACATTCCATTTGTTGGCTCCGAGGAATGTGTGCTGGTGACCAAGTTTACAAAAAAGGTATTAAATTCCTCTCCTAGCATAGCTCCCTTAATTAATGACTTTTTTGTTCAATATGATTTCATTATTATTTTTCTCCACAGGAGTTCTATTTAGCAGCACATTAATTTTTTTCCATATATGTTCAGATTTTGTGGAACTACCAACTTCAAAGTAGTTGCATAAATAAACCTGTTTTGCCTTCTACAGCCTAGCATTTGTTTTGTTTCTATGCCTTTTAAAAATTTCCCAGTCTTTAAGATTGAGAGTGTTCAAGAACCTAGTAAATAGCCTTTATTTTTTCTTATTAGTTGGAAACAATCGTTATCGATCCAAGGTTTTCGAACTTTTCTTTTTTTTGCAAGTTTTCATTGGAAATGAACTTGAGTATGCATCAATGAATAATCTCAAAAATACTTCATAAGCACCATCGGCGGTCGGGGAGCTATAAACTGGTTCCCCGTTTACTGCACAAAGGTTTCTGCGAAATGTGTTCAAAGTTTTTTCATTAACCTCTTGAAGTGCTTTACTATATCGGCTCCGTCCCTATAATACGCTACGTTCTTGTAAAGTTAATTTGCCGAATGTTATATTCATTGCAGGTTTCAGATCGCGTTTACCCTGAGCTCTCCCTGGTGCAATCTCTAGTTTCCGCACAGGGTTGATTATTTACTCGCGCTGCACGCCCGTCCGTGGGCAGACACGAGTCAGCCTGTGGTGTATGCACTCCTAAAGCTTTGTTTGCTCCCGAAGAGATCCAGCCCTACATCTTGGCTCCCTGAGTTCGCATGCGCTCAAGTATCTCGGCCGACTAGAAGATTGCACATTCACTGTTCATTATAGCAGAGTGCGATACTCTCTGCAAACAAGCTATGTTCGTTGCACATTCTGAGTAACGCATTATCGAATAAAGAAGTTAGACCATAAATTTCCTGATTTGTAATTGAAGGTGGACATTGAAGATGTCCCTGGCAGCGACAGATGCAAGCGAGAATCCGTCTTGTTTGTGCAATGAATAATCGCACATGCACTCTCTAAGAGAGAAAACGCGCTGGCAGGAGTTCTGGTTTCTGGAGCGCGAGCACTTATAGTGGCCGTTCCTCGCATTTAGCAGTTGTGTGTTTGCCTTTCTGTTTGCCCGAAGCAGGTTTTGTGGTAAGCTGCTCTCCTGCCCACTGGGTGGTGGGCAACCTGCTGTGTGCGTGTGCGCTTGCGCGCACGCACTAATGTGTATGTGTGTATGTGCGTATATGTATGCGTGTGTGTGTACGTGCGTGCGTGTGTACGTGCGTGCGTGCGTGTGTGTGTACGTGCGTGCGTGCGTGTGTGTGTGTATGTGCGTATATGTATGCGTGTGTGTGTGTGTGTGTGTGCGTGTGTGTGTGCGTGCGTGTGTGCGCGCGCGCGCGTGTGTGTGTGTGTGTGTGTGTGTGTGCGCGCGTGTGTGTGTGTGTGTGTGTGTGTGTGTGTGTGTGTGTGTGTGTGTGTGTGTGTGTGTGTGTGTGTGTGTGTGTGTCGTGTGTGTGTGTGTGTGTGTGTGTGTGTGTGTGTGTGTGTGTGTGTGTGTGTGTGTGTGTGTGTGTGTGTGTGTGTGTGTGTGTGTGTGTGTGTGTGTGTGTGTGTGTGTGTGTGTGTGCGCGTGTGTGTGCGTGTGTGTGTGTGTGTGTGTGTGTGTGTGTGCGTGCGTGCGTGCGTGCGTGCGTGCGTGCGTGCGTGCGTGCGCCTATAGTCACCAGGCCGGAACGGTGGCACTGTGGTGGTGGCACTCGGCTGCAGGCCCGAAAGACGTGGGTTTGATTCCGGCCGCGGTGGTCGAATTTCGATGGAGGCTAAATCCTTGAGGCTGGTCTACCCTGCGATGTGATTGCACGTTAAAGAAACCCAGCTGGTCGAAACTGTCGCAGCTCTTCACTACGGCGTCATTCATAGCCTGAGTCGCTTGCGGAGGTTAAACCCTCTAATACATGAACAAACATGCACCTAGCAACCTGCCTACAGTGTCAGGCGGCAGCTTATTTAATCATGAGAGGCGGCTCGGGAAGAGCAACTTGGGTTGCAAACCAACCCAAGCAACCACCGTCCCACCGATGGCTGCCCCGGCCGTAGAAGGGCAGTGGAGCATCGCTTGACCGCTGCACCACTACGCCAACAGAGATAGGTAGACTCCCAGGCATCTATGAAGGTAGAGAATGACCAATTCCGCATATATGGACATTAACCCATTGTCGCTATCCGAACAGCTTCCATCCGTGAACACTGGATCATAACACCGGAAGCGAAGTGAAAATCGAACTGCTAGCGCACCTAATTTGCATTGGGCCTAACTCCACAAATTGACCATCATTTTTGTCCTGTTTCCTTCTTGGTGGCCGCACATGCGCACACTTCACAAGTTTTAGAGGGTCCTGTTTATGAGAAGAAGAACGTTAACGTGGCGTGTATTTATGTTGCAGAAGCTAGGCCTTCGAGAAGACTTCAATATCATGTTGCTGTATTGCGGAGATTCGTCGTAAATCGAAGGTACAATGTTGTACTTTTTTACAAATGAATGATTGGGCAAAGAAGAGTCAAAATGTCATGCAGTGCACGTGTATGACCACCAGCATTGACAACTGTTTGCCCGAAGTTGAAAGCACATTTTCAATATAGTGGACGTCCCTCGCGGCTCGGGCATCTTTTCCCAAAAGTTTTCGTTGTTGTTATTTTCTGCTTTTTCAACACAAAACCGGCCTCAATATTGCGACTGCTTCTTTAAACTTTCACTATCATCCGCTTTTTTCCACAATCACCCTTTTACCCCGGATATTATCAAGCAAGCTGTAGGTTCCGAATAGAATACTGAATAACCGAAAAATATCAGCGAGCAGGGTGGACATACTGCCATCTCAATATGAAAAAAGCATCCTGCATACACAATGATAGAAATTCATGTAGGTTCCAAAGATTCGCTAAATATCAGTGTTTTGCGAATAGCTCTGTATTCCTTCATTTTTTGTGTGATTTCAGTACCACGTGATTTCAGTACACCGTGTATTATAGCAGAGCAGTTTTGAATACCTTACTTCCTGTTTACACAAAGCAATGAGCTTAATAGAACGAGCGATGATAACATGGGCCAATTGTTGAAGCTACAATTGTTGAAGCCCTCTGAGTTGTGTCCCTTCTTCCCTGTCTCGTCTGTCACGCTGTTCTGTATCCCCGTGAACACCAACTCGCCCAACAGCTGGTATTGTCGCACATTCCTTAATCTGCAAGCTTAGAACAGGCAGTCCAACAATAAAATCAAGAGCGACGTTTATTATTGGTGATTACAACGTTTGTGTAAGGTGCACATAGATGGAGGCTGTCGGTGATTTATTATCCACATTTTGACACAAGTTCATGCTGAGTGAGCAAGAACAACTACAGCGCCTAATTTTTCATCTGTGCTTTGAGTGATGTAAATCGTTAAGTTTGCCCACAATATTTCTGTCAACTTTTTTCATAAGAATATCCAGTCAGCATTAAGAGAAGGTACACTTTCAGAAAAATACAGCTCTTCCATACAGGTTATTCGCAACGCGTGTTCTGATTCCTAACAGAAGGGGAGAATAAAGGAGAAGAAAGGTTGGTGGAATCACCAGTATATTATTTACTCTTTCACCCCATGCTAAATGGAGCAAACAAATGCCAACAATTTGGTCTCACCGGCGTTGGATCATAGTAGGGCTTACAGAGTGCGGGAGAACGAAGAAGCATTGTCTGAGACGAGCGCCGCGTCTGCACTGAGCCAGTCATAGCTTACTGTCAGAATACCATACCTCGTCAGATGTCCTTCTAGTTAGTCTTGGTGCTCCTGCGCCTTGTAACTATTACTATGATCTTCCGTCAACTTTCCCAAACCACTGCCACCCTGACCTTCATTAATCCTAAAAGAGGCTATTTTGAGTGCTCATACTTGCATCTGCGTTCTTTTTAGTACATCATCGCCGGCGCTTTGTGCCTTGTGCGTGCACTTAAATTCTGCATCCGCTCAAAGCAGCGCTGATACCTTGTTTCTCTTTTGTGTATTGATAATATCGCGCTGTGAAACTTTAGGTAGGGTGACAGATGTTGGCAAAGTGGAACAGAAAGAAACGAAAGCAGCAATAAGATAATCACAGACGTAGGCCAGAAGCCGCAGAGCACACTGTAATGTGTTCGAAGAAAGATGCCAGGCGACTTGAGAAACTCCATAGTAGTCCTGGTAGCCTACTGAGCTCGTGTGGAGTGAATGATATGTTTAGAAATCATTTTATTCCTGAAGTGACAAGCAATCTACCAAGGCCACTGCTGTATGTAGCTCTTTGTCAAAACATTTTAGAAGCCTTTTAAGAGCATGTTGCTGCGGACTGAAAGTGCACCCTTGATGGCAGAATTGTACTGCTGAGTGCAGTCTACAGGCTCCGACTCGTACACAAAAATTATGGACATAAAGTTGAATGGCGCAAAGGAACGAAAACAGGAAGACACAGAGATAGAAATAGCGCCTTTATAAATGCTGTTTCCAAACAAACGTATTTCTGGTATTACAAAATTGCTCCACAACAATAAATATATCCGCAGACTCCACTTAGGGGCTCTTGTATATTTATACTATTTATTCTCAAAAACGCACCCATAAGATATCTCCAACAGTCTTAACTACTCGGTGCGAGCACCAGAAAAGCTTTCAAACCTAAATTTTTTCTCTTATTTCTTTTATTCAAACGTCCTTTATTTAAATGTCGGTACGTCCAAAGCGCAGCATGTTGTTGACCGTCACTAGGGCAGCTTACTTTCGAAGACAGCTTTTATGCAGGAAAATGATGTTCTGCGAAATTTGATGGCAATTTAAGTTCCGTTCCTGTGAGCCTAATATAATTACACTGACAAGAAACAACGCTTGCGTCTGAGTATTTTTTGCTATACAGATGCCGTTTTTCAAGAATATTCATACTACTTTTTAAAAAAGACACATCTACATTTAGTAAGCTATGACGAAAAAGTTCTACTTACGTGCTTATTAATGGCGCGCATGTGAAGCTCGTTGGAGGTGCAAGATAAAATAGAGGCTATAATCACGCTTTAGTTATGCGCATATTTTATGTACATGCTACTGCATTGAAGAAAAATAACAAAACCAGTTTACTTCTTGCAAAAACCGGTCGTGCGTGCAGCAAACGGAATGCCGAATAAATAGAAAACGCCAAGTCAACAGTAGATTTCATCATAGGTGTAGCACACTTTAGATTGTGACTGTGAAAGTCTAAATATATAGCATTATCTACCCCGGTAGTTACGTAGTCAATCGCGTGTCCTTTCCTGGTCTTATAGTGCGATAGCACTCAGGCTGCCGTCTCGCAAAAATTTTTCGGCTTCTCTGACGAAATTCTCTGATTTACCTAGAGAGGTCGCGTGTCCTTGTGATGTCACCACAGCTAGACTGTGAGCAAACTGTCCACCGTTGCCAAATTCAATGAAATCGCTATCTGTCCACCATGGGACTGCGCACGAAGCTTATGAAAGCTTGGGAAGAGCAACGTAGGTCTCACAAGCTACACAAGTTACGGTTTCTGAAACATCCACCTGCCGTGGCGGTTGCGCATTGCTTAGGAGCTTCACCACTGCGCCAGTAGTGGTTCGAGGACTCCCCGCGATCTATGAAGGCAACTGAGAAGGTCGTGACGTCATCTATACCACGTGACCACCAGTGGATCAATCATAGGGTGTCCGAAAAATCTGAAAATCTGAGGATGCCCAAAATTTAGAAGTTGACCCACCTCCAAAATTTCGAATTAAGGCCAGGCCAGAAAATGGATTATGGTGGATGAGTGTGTGGACTAGTGTGTGTTGGTGAGCCGGATTAGTATAATCTGATAGGATTATTCAATGGAAGGTACCCGAACCTTCTAGAAGCTGATGGCTCATGCATACTCTACAATCGCTATAGAACCGGGTTTGACTGGCATTTTAGTGGGAAAATCGAAAGAAGAACATGACACACCCTCCATACCATAGATGACAACGTAACTGCTATCGCATTTTCTTCTTCAAGAGTGCAGTTTGGAATTCCCCCAAAGTTCGGAAGCCTCGGAAGCTGTTCGGAAGCCTCCAACAGTCCCCCGTAGCTTGTTTGGAACGTGTCATTTATGTATTGCCTATGGTGCCGCATTGTAGAAGTATCAATTTTTAAGAAGTAATTTTTCTTTCTCGAGCCTTTTTTGCTCCAGCTTCTTCACGACTACCCGACAAGAATACGCAGAATGTCTTAACGAGGTTATCTTTGCATCCTACTGCTCCATGCCACGAACTCCGATCGTCGCTCAATACATAATTAAGCTGTTCCAGCCTTTTCACGTTACAGTGTTTACTGTCATCGCGAAAGCAATTGTACGTCGGAATGCCGGCAAACATTCCGGCTTGTTTTTAACATTTCCGTATATGTTTTATTCAACTTTTTAAAACTTTTCTCACTTTTAGTAGTTGCAAAGCTGCAAAACTGCAAAGCTGCAAAGAAAAGCTTCATGTATGTCTAAAAACGCCGTACAAAAACCGGCCAGGTCGACATTGTTCCTGATGGCGTCAGTAAGCTGGTAAAACTCAAGGATCTTATAAAGGTGCAAAAACAAATATATTTCCGAAGTCGCAAGCAAAATGCACAAAGGTGGACAGAAATCTACCAGTGGCAAACGCAAGATGCGCCAGGAGCCGTTCTTGAAGATTTATTTCAATGAGTTCTCGCTATGTGTGTCCATCTGTTCCTTCATGCGTCGGGTGACAAGAGTGGATCTAGAGGATGCCATTGGGGCTTTGTACGCGCTTCTACAGCAAGTTCACAAACATGCACTGCTGACACCTAGAAATAAACTTTTACCCTTCATGAAGATCCAGCCGAGTTCTATGTTTATATACCGCTGTCATGACCACCCAAGCTATCGCAGTGGCCTTAAATAAGTGGGAAAAGCATATAGCAGGCCTCTCTGCCTTTTATTGGAATAAAACCTCTTTTACAGAACTGGGCAGCCTTCTCAACCACATTGTTAAAGATCAAACTATGATCCAATTTAGGTAGACTTATAAGATATGCTTGAGTCATCACCATCTGGAGTCTTGAAGAACCTTCCGTTGGTTATCACATGGGATTATAATAATTCTACCCACCAACCGTCCGGACTCCACGCTCTGATCCCCACAAATTCACCTTAATCGGTTTTTTGAGAACCTACCTCGAAATTTTTTGTAGTTCTTTGGAATTTTGGGGGGCGGGCCAAGTTCTATATTTCTGGTATGCTCAGATTTTTAAATTTGCCGCTGCCCAATGATCGGTCCACTGGTGGTAAGGCGGGTTTGACGACGGCACGACCCTCTAAATCACATTTATAGAGCGAGGGAGACCCTCATACCACTACAGGAATATTGGTACAGCGGTTAAGCGATTAACCAATTCTCCGGCAGGTGCCTGTTTCAACACAGCCACCAGTGGGGCTTGTGAGACCCAGGTTGCTCTTGCTAAGTTCCCGTAAGCCTCAAGCGCAGTCCACGGTATGCAGGTGAAAATTTTAGTGAATTTGGCAGCGGTGGGCAGCATGGGCGGAGGTGGAGGAGGAGGACAAAGAAGAGGAAGGCAGGGAGGTTAACCGGAAGAATCTTTTGATAGGCTAACAACAACCACAATAATAATCGATTTGCTGCCCTACAGGGCGGAAAGGGGTGAAAGGATAAGCAATGAAATAGAAAGGAGAGTCACTATGAAAACTCAGCGTTAGTTAAAGTCACAGCCTATCGTTCAGGTTAGAAATTCGCAAGAAGCGGAGCAGTGCCTTGGAGGCCTTCGCCGCCGACGATCGCCGGGGCCAGTGGCCGAGAATCTTCATTTCCGTCGGTGGGCGTGAACCTAGACGCTCCAGCGAACGGCAGAGCGACTGCCTTTCAGTGCTGTAGGCAGAGCAGCCACAAAGAATGTGGGATATAGTCTCGTCATACACGCAGATGGCACATGCAGGGCTAACATCCGTACCGATTAAGAAAGAGTACTTGCTGGTGAATGCTACACCAAGCCACAGTCGACACAGCAAAGTTTCTTCACGTCGTCGTAGGCCGGATGGAAGCCGGAGCTCCAGATCTGGGACCAAGGATTTTAAGCGTGAATTAGAAAATTTGCCGGAATTCCACGTTGCAAGCGTGATGTCCCACGCAAGAGCGCGAAGCCTGCCCGCTGCCTCTCATCTCGAAAAAGGGATCGACACAAAATCGCCGTCGTGGCGAGCAGTTCGCGCGACCTCAGTCCTAAAGGGAGGTTGTGATGAAGTTACAAGGTGTCGTGAGTTCATTCTACCAATCAGAAAATATGTGACAGAGAAGCCGGAAATTTCTAATTCAACTGCATTAGGAGGGCGATGAGGGCGGAAACTGTCTGGTGGCGTCGGCCTCGGCGCCTGTGCGAAGGCTCCAAGGTGGTGTTGGCGGATATTTCCTTCTTTCCACCTGCTGCCTGCCAACCATACCCTCCTCCTCGTGTCCCTATGTGCTTCTCGGCCTGAAGGGGAGAAGAGGAAGACGCTGGACGAAGAATGACTCAGCAAAGATGAAATTGACTACGAAGAAAATGACTCGGACAGCAACAGACCTACGAGAAAATAATATAGCCTCCCGAAAAACTACCTGTAAAGTAATTTATCGAAAATCTTTATCGGCGCAGAAAGTCTTTAGAGCATGTGGGTGGGCCGCCTGGTCCGGCAGGCCACGGGTTATCACTGCCGCGTTGGTCCTCCCCAAAAGCCAGTGCTCGTGGTAAGGCTCATCAGTGCCCAGAATGGCCTCCCCGTGCTCCTCCGAGGGGTTTCAAACGGGTCAACTGTGGTATAAAATTGTCATGCCCATACCAAGCGGCACGGGTTTGGTTTGATTTATAGTTTATGAGGGGGTTTTAACGTCCGAAAGCGACTTAGTTTATGAGGGACGCCGTAGTGAAGGGCTCCGGAAATTTTGACCACCTGGGGTTCTTTAACATGCAAAGCACACGGGCTTCTAGAATTTCGCCTCCATCAAAATTCAACCACCGCGGCCGCGATCGAACCCGCGTCTGTCGGCTCAGCAGCCGAACGCCATAAGCACTGAGCCACCACGGCGGCCCTAAGTGTGGCAAGGGTTAGCTACCTCTCCGCAGTGCGCGCTCTGCAGTGAGTATAGTATGGCATACCAATGGTGTAACCGAGCTGGTGTTGGAGAAGTGTTTGCATTCTCATAAGGGTGATCTGACTTATTGAAGAATTTATGTGGCATTGGGCACTGTTGCCTGGTTATTCCGTGTGGCGCGAGATAGCTCAAAAATGAAGCTTGCGGGAGCTATTCCCTCTCGCAATCCTCGAGGATAGCAACCTGGGTCTGACAATTCCACAAGGCCCACTGGTAATAATTTTCGAAACAGCTAACGGCCAGTGCACTTCACCTGAACCTGCCAGTGCAATGGCGCACAGTTTAACCGCTACGCCACTGCGCGAGTAGTAGTATGAGGACTCGCCAGGGTCTTTGAATCGGAGATATTTTGCCCATTTGGGAGATAAAAATTCGAATAGAATCTTCAAAGAAAAGATTGAGGAGTGAAAGACAATAAACTAAAAATTGAGACTGAATCGGAGCCGAAACAGATTGGGGAGTGTAAGAACCACGGTATTGCATTCTCTCCGCATCAATCCAATTGATTGCCCCAACTTATTCTTTGAGACGATAACCTGAATTTTATCGCGTTATTAAAAAGATACGGGAATAAGAAACGCATATGAAGCGAAGAGGAAAGGCTAGAGGGTCGTCCAGCAAAGTAATAAACTAAATTAGATTTCAGGAGAAGGCAAGCCCAGCAGGGGGTCGCAGAGAGATAATTAGAGGATAAGATTAGATATTTAGCGGCTATCAGACGTCTCCAGCAGTATGGCAGAAACCGTCGTTCTGATGTGGCCGGTAATTAGGCTGATGATGATTTGTGTGTGTAGCGGTTGTTCTAATGCTTTAATCTGCAAGAAATAAAAATGGGACCTTCTTTATCGCATACAATGCTCGTAAATCATGTTTAGGCTGCCCGGTATGCGCTGAATCCAAAAATCTTAGCAACAACACCCCATAGCTACGGAGCTGCTATCAGAACAGTGCTCGTTGAGAACTGCAGGAGGAACGCGCAACCGTAACGAAAAAGGCACTCTTGCCAGAACCCAGCCCATTTCGCTTCCTTTCATCAAGAACACTCAACCCGAACATTCTGTACAATATTCATAAGCACTGAACAAAGTGTGAGCGCCACCCGTACGACACGGTGCCCAGGCAAAAATTCGTAGCGCGCATCGACTTGTAAGCATATGACGCACAAACACTTCTTTCCTTCAAAGGCCCTGTAATACTCTGCGCACATGATCGTGTCGTACATAATATTCCAGCAGCAACTGTATGAGAACGTTTTTCCCTCCCTAGCAGAACAGTCAGTATCCGTGTGGTTGGCAACACCTCTAAACTCAGCGACATTATATTATCACGTGCCACTCTTCTCCGCAACTACACCGGATTCCCCATCAACTAATCAACGTTTCTAGGGAGCCGTCGTCTAATGTCACTAGCTTGAAACTTGGTATTGAAACCAATGTTACTGGAACAACTTGGATGTTTTTTTTGTTTTTTTCTCATGAACCTAGCACGTGGATGCATCGCCTTTCCAAAATAATAACTGCCGGTTTGTTCATCGCGGACTGACCTCCTCGGAGGCGGGTGACACTAGCACCACATCATATCTTTACTGCAAGCAGACTTTTCGAAAAATCGGTACCCTTGTTAAGGCAACGTCAGAGCAATGTGGGGCTTGTTATGACATAGAAATGAAGAAGGTCAACAGTGACCGAAATCAAAGAAAGCATTGGAGAACGGTTCTACCTTTTAAGGATTTCTCACTAATAGATTCTGTGGAACCCGAAATGGCGACTGCAATCAAGCGTGGCGCGTGATGAGGTGCGAACCTTGGGACGTCATCAGAGCCTGCCCACCATGGCAGGTGGAAACCTTCCCACCGAATTCTGAGCAAAACGGGCCCTGTTTGCAAGGGGAAGTTAAATTGATGATTGGTCGCTAGAGGTCGCTGGGTAAGAGCAACCTGGCTTGCACAAGCCACACCGGTGCAGTGGTGCATCGCGTAACCTCTGCAGCACCGCCCCAAGAGTGGCATGGGCACCCCAGCAGTCTATAATTGTAGAGTACAGAATGACCAATACCGCTAGATCAGAATCAGGCACAGTAGAAAATGCTAACCCATTCAAATGATCCAACGTGGATCACGTAAGTCTTATTTTTTTCAATTTGGTTTTTGGTGTTGATCAATAGGGAGATGGTAGTGTATTTATCTACGGCTCACAGATACTTGCTTAGGAAGTATCCACCTAAGCGCAGCCATTTCGCTACACAGGAAAGGTATTGAGCTTCCACAGAAACTTTTTACTTGAAAAAAAATCGTCCTGGTGCCGGGTTTGAGCACGCCATCTCCACTTGACCGGGCAGTCGCTCCAGTAATTGAGCTTTCTTTAAGCATCCATAATGCAGGTAAATGTTCTCGGCCACTTTTCTTTCCCGTTCGCGTTTATGGCAGCTATGAGCCCTCAGAAAACTGCCACAAATTATACTCTCGTTTAGCATGATTAAAGAGGGTCCAGGTGCGGACTGCCCGATTAAGAGCTCCAGGGCACGAACCGGCCTGCCCTACTGGCGATATAAGAACAAGGAGCTGGGGCTGCTTGATGTTGCGCAGAACTGTATAGCGAACCCTGGTACACTACCTCGTATTTGTGCGATTTTCAAAATCAGCAGCCACTCCGGACAAGACCAGGCAGCTGCATTATCAGCCAGGCGTTTTTCTTTCTGGGCGAAAAAGTGTTTTCGCGCACCACATTTCAAGTGGTAGGCATTACCAAGAAGTCTGCTTGCAGCGCTCTCTTCAGGAAACCTTCCAACGCCGCCGATAAGCTTATAAGCTCATCGAGGCCAAACTCCAGTGGATGCCAAGGCCCGCATGCACAACGCGGGCGGAAAACCGATTACGTGCAGGGCGCTTTGACGCGTAGCGTCAATGGGATCAATTTGCTTCTGCGCACAAACCTCTAATGCGCGTGCACGAGAAGGCAAGCAGCTCTCTATTCTCCTGCCTCTTCTTCCAGCATTTGGGAGCGGCTGCCTTCGAATCCACGCCGTTCCTATCCCGCATGTCGCAGACAGGAGCAGATCGAACCCTCCGGACAGCCCTCCCTCCCTCCCTCCCACCAATATGCACGCCCTCCTTGTTGCGGAAGCGCTTTTGAATGGAAGTGCCTCGGTGCTTTCTCGTGTGATGTTGCATCTACCTGGAGGCGCATTTGCACGAGGTAGATATGCAAAACCGTCCTCGGAGCCTCTAATGTCGTATGCACCTCCTTACAACCTCAGGGAAAGTACGCGACTAAAGAAAAAAACTGCAAGTGGACAAGAAATCACCTCGACTGGATGCACAACGCTCGAAGGAGAACATATTTGTCGTCAAAGGAGGCTATATCGCGCACTATGGCCTGCGGTGTAATAAGAATCGCGAAGGACGCCGTCTTAGTAAGAACGAAAAAGGACCATGACGCCAGCTCCTATGAGCACGGTTTGTAGTGAAAACATCCTTGGGGAGAGAATGCCAGTATTTGCATCATGTCCCTCGTCATTTTGATGCTTTCGGCGTCCCGTTCAGCCACTCGCTCTTCGACTCAACAGCTGATTGTGTGCATTTTTTGCATTTTTCTGTCACAAGGCTCGTGCATTGCAGCATGCAATTTTAGTCACTGCTTAAAAAAAGCGAGTCGAAATGCGCATTTTTAAGTAGCCCTGAAGAACATACAAACGTAAAGCTGAAATGGTCCCAATTCAGCGAAGAGATGAGTGCACATGGCACATAGAACTTGTAAGTAGTGCGCGCCTACGCCTAAGTCACAGACTTGCGGCTACTACGGGGTTTCCTAGAGACGCGAGCAAGAAAACTGATACAGCTTGAGGTATACATTTGGCAACATTTTCTTTGCATGCACGTTAATTTGCAAGATATTATATGAACTGTTAACCGACGAGAGAAAATATTATCACTCATTCTTTATGCAAACGAAAGAACAGGTGCAGTAATCGGCCACAGCACGTATCAGAGAAATTAGTAATGATATATGTGCTGTGCTGAAAGAAAAAAGAGGGCCGCACAAAATGTACAAATAGACAAATTAAGAGGTAAAATGAAAGGTGCACTTGAGAAGCAATGTAACGTATGGAGCACGCAAGGGTCGTCACAACAGTGGCGGAGTAGATATGGAGGCAGTGGATATTTTATTCCGCAGCGGCAAGAGTTCGGAAGTTTCGGGATTAAAGTAATGGCAGAAATTAGGTGCCCACTACTAGAGCTGGGCCGGGTAAAATGAGCGTCATGAGGAAAAGCATTTTTCCTATATAAGCGCAGCTGAAGATGGCAGTGTGCCCGTACTGAAATCCAGGGATAGTTACAGAGTAAAACAATACATCGTGAAAGAGGACTGGCAAGTGAACTCGCAAGTGAGTGAAAGACGTGACCGTGGACGGCGGAAGCACTCAGTAAGTCATTAGACAGATTTCAGCGGAATTAGCGGAAAGACACGCCCACAGTGCACATGCGCAAAACCCTAACGAGGAGTTAGCGCTATCGCACACGCACTAGTTTCGAAAGTTATCATTGCGGCTCCTGTGAACCTAGCGTGGAAACGTGGAGGCGTCCTTGCAAGTGAAAGACACCCGTCTCAGCCGAATACGCGGTCTTCGGCGTTCAGGACAGAATGTTCAGCGGGAATTCTGCGTTTATATGGAGGAAAAACGCTAAGGCGCCCGTGTGCTGTGCGATGTCAGTGCACGTTAAAGATCCCCAGGTGGTCGAAATTATTCCGGAGCCCTCCACTACGGCACCTCTTTCTTCCTTTCTTCTTTCACTCCCTCCCTTATCCCTTCCCTTACGGCGCGGTTCAGGTGTCCAAAGATATATGAGACAGATACTGCGCCATTTCCTTTCCCCAAAAAACCAATTATATATATATTGCTGCTGTTGATGCCTTTCCTTAAAAATGACCTTCCTTTTGACGCCACTGTGCAAGCTGTAGTCCAGCCCAGTTTTCGAGGTACAGTCTCGATTCCTGCGCGCCAAGGCCTAATGGAGCCTTCATCTGCTCTGTAACCGTGTGTAACTGCTCAGAACGTAAAAAAAAGGTTTTGAGCTTCCAGCTATATATATATATATATATATATATCATATATATATATATTAGCAATTAAACGCGGCAGTTTATATTATATTTGTAAAAGTATTTTGAGCATTATGTGTCACGTGTTTGAAAGTATTTTGGTTCGAGTTCTTTATACTTACATTGTTTAAATTGATGTCTCGACTGCGTTTACGTTTCTTATTTCCCTATATTTCATTCGCGTGTGTTTTTTCCTGGTGGCAGTGAGCCTTACAGTACTGACTGCCTGTAAAAGAATTTGATATAAAATATTTTGGCAAATTAGACACAGTGGCGACCGTTTCAAAAGGGTAGTTCACCTCCATGCAAAGTTGACCGCCCTTTACATTTTCGGCACGCCATTCTAAACTCTCTGTGGTGATAAGTTGCTGCCGGCACGCAAACGTGATTTCCTTTAGGCCCGCTAGAACGCTGACCCTGTACTAAAACCTTCATTGGTTTTTAGGGTGCTGAGCCGTTATTAATATTTTTTTCACTCAAGTACGTGCTTTAAAGCCGTAATTTCGTTTTTCGTATATACGATGTCTGTGTCTACATCAGTAATTCATAGTTTGCGCCGAACTTCACGTATTAGAAACCCCACGTGTAGGAAACACGGATAGGGGAACACGACTACACGAGAACAGGAATAGGAACCCCACGTGTTCTCGTGAACGTGATCGCATTTTAATGGTCGTTTATTTTAATTTTCTCTGCCTGCAGTTTTGATCTGTACAGAAATACTGAAGCGTTTCATTCGAATTCATGTAAAAAAGTGGTTTTTATATAAACGCAACCTGTTGTAGATCTTGGTGCTCTCACACTCAGTATGTTCCCAACAATGAAGTTTTTTTCATTGCGAACTCAATACGCAGCTTAATGTCAACTCACACAATAGCCACGCTAAAAAAATAGCTGTCTTTATCTCAGCAGCATTATACCAGGTCGCACTTTCATGTGTCATTCTGGTTCACTTTATGTCAATTTCAAAATAGACAAAAAATGATGAAAGGTAAGGATATCGTTCTGATACGGAAAGGACATTGGTTATTGATCGCTGCGATCTCGTCAGCGAAAACCCCAATTGCAGCATTTTGAAGCACTTACACAAAATGCAAGTTGATTATGAAAATGAAATGACTGATTGAGATCTTGTCATTAAGATTTTCGTTAAGGAATTCTTTAACTAAAACCGCAAAATCTGTCCACAGCGAGGCCGAAAACGTTTCAGATCACCTTTTTCAACCATCTACACATGTAAAATTCAAAAAGCGAAATTTCGCTATTTGAGGTAGTTTCCTAACCGTGCATGATTTTTAGTAAAGAAAAAACCGAAGAAGCAGCATATGCCTAAAAAGGTTAAAATACTAGCGCACGTAGAATACCCAAGCGCTGCTATAATTTCTGTGAAAAAAAAAACTGTGCCTGTCATAATCGTTGCTTACACCGCCTCCACATAAACCATGCACGTGCATTTCATGCTACTAGAACACTACTTACATGCGCAAAGGGTTATATGTGTGACAACATTAGAAGGCTTCCCATGATAAATATTGCTCGTAATTGGTCAGTAGCGCCGATCCTCTGGTAATTTCGCGGAAGCATCAGCACTGAACAGATTTCAGTGTTTCAGTCGAGTGCATTAAGTAAACACAACAAAAGAAAGACTAGTCTAATTATTCTAACCTTTGAGCGAAAACATACAATAAAATAAAGATTATCCTTTTTATTTGCTTTGTTCAGCGTTATTTGGACGACTTTTCGGTCACGGGAACTTCTGACGCAAAAACTATGCCTTAGGCTCCTGAGACGTTGATATTTAAAAAATGTGCTATATGGTAAATCGGGTTTTAAAAGTGAATGCTCCACGTCTCTGTAAACGATAAAAATACAGGCGCTAATGAGGAGCAGCGCACACTACGTTTTCACTCAGACTAGACAATACCACACTGGAAAATGACCGTTCTGTTTTTTCGTGATTTCTCAGACGCGCTTTTCCTAAACCAGAGTTCCAACTATGAAGCTTCCTACATTTTTTTTCTTTCTTTCTCGAATGACACCGATGGTAATGAATTTGAATCCAAAAGCATATTACAATTCATCATAAAAGTCTTGCAGGTATGAATCAGACATTGTATGTTCCACAAGAATTAACGTAGTAAAGTACGCACAATATTGATGAGAATACGTTTCCATCAATTTTCGGAGAAAGGCAATGTGCTGCCCGCATTTACACATGCGCTATGTACATGCAGACGCCTACTTCGTAGTCAGTTATACAGCAGAAACATTAATCTGCGTGTTAAGAAAAGCTTTTTCACAAGAGCATTGACACTTTTTTCAGCAGCATTTGTTTATATGGTCTGCAGAAACATGGAAATGTTTTCTACATTTTAAAATCTGAGAGATGGGCCGCGGACCACTACCTAGGCAGATTTTATTTTTTTGTAACTGCAGTTTAAACTTATCCGAATCAAGCGAGATACTCCGTGTACACATAAGTGGTCCCAAAGTCTCGCCTAAATAAACTAACGAGCACATCTCGGCGGGAATCTACAAGTTACGTTCGTTGGGCTGCTTGCGCGCGGTACAGCTATGGACAGCTGTCCATGTAGCGAGCTGATTACAAGCGAAGTCTTGCATATTGCGTGCGTGAGTGGTACTGATGGTCTTATCATGTCTCCTGAGGTAAAGCATGCAGCGTGCCGAGAGCATGAAATAAGTGCAAAAAAGGTCCATAACCCAGAACAATTGCAAGGCATACTAAAGCCTAATATCGGTGGCTTCGGACTTCTAATGGATCAGAAAGGTTTTTTTTTTCTTTCAACTTTGCGTCTTTGACTCAATTTAGTTTTGCCAACCAAACTCGAGAACCTTTTGAGCCAATATTTCACCAAAGAATTGCAATGAGCGCTGAAAGGTGTGTGATGTGATAACTGCCTCCGAAATTGCATCAGTTACTACTAACTTATAGAAAATCAAGTTTGATGACTAAAGTCGCATTTTCACTGTTCTTTTACGCATACCGCTAGTGTACAGCTGTTAATAATTGAACGACCGTCATTGTTGCAGTGCGGCACTAAATGAAGTGGGGTGCTCTTAGTACCACACGAAATCCACAGATTTTTTCTATACCTGTGGGATTCCTCCGAGCACATTATATTCTAAATCTGCTTACATGCTGCCGCTTCAGTAAAGGGCACCAATTGTGAAGAAATAATTAAAGTAATGAGTGTCATAATGATTATGTACTGAGTGTGTCTAATCAGTTCGGCGGAATACTGCTGCTTTCCTCCGCGTGGTCCATTATCTTCCAGAAAAAATTCACAGCGGCCACCTAAATACCTATGCGATGACAATGCGATAGCGCTGGAAGCTGTTGGTTCGTTCACCGGAAGGGACATCACTTCCAATCCAATGATGTCACTTCCCTGTAGTCAATAGGAATTATCCGTCCTGGTCACGTCACTCAATTTCCTTCAGCCAAAGGGTGATTTTTATGAACGGCGACACACTTTTGTCACGACGAGGCTTTATTACTGTCTCATTAAAATACATTGCCCAAATGTCCGATTTGCGCAGACGTTGCTGACACCAGCTTGCATAGATGTAACAAGACGCACTATAATGGCGTGAACTGTCTATAGCACTGCGACTTCTCAAAAAATGAACTAGAATCTGGAGGCTACATTCGTTGTGGTCTTGTTGCATGGATCCTGCAGAGACCCTTTAATCTCATAAAAACTGTGGCCAAGCGTGATCGCCTTGCTTGAGCATACTTTTCTGCTTTTATTAAGGATATGGAAAGATTCAGAAAGATCGCGTAAGTCCAGGGCACTGCCTCGTTTGGTCAAACTGAGATCTTTCCGGGGAATTGTGCAGGATGGCTGACGCTAATTCACTAAGTAGAAAAGCGAGGTCGGTGTCTTTCACTTAATAATGCAGCAAGCTGCATGTGATATGAACGAAGCGCTGGAGCCAAGACTGCGCAGGAGATTATGCACTAGGAAAATCACTGGCAGCAACTGAAGCTGACTGCAAGCATTTTGTACCTGCTGGCGTTTATAAAAAGATGAAAATAACAGAAGGGAGATTATCTAGAGCGGGAGCATTCTACCTTGTTATTTTCGTTTTCTGGTAGCAGAGAAGCTTCAGTTCCGTGAATAATTATGTACACGTTTTTTTTTTCTTTCAACGGATCTCGAAAACGCTTCAATATTGGTTGCTGTACTCTGTTTCATTGGTTGAACAAGATTACATAAAACGCTTCTGCATCACATGGTGTTAATTATGCAGGGGTTTCAGAATCTATTACTCATACAAGTCCTTTTTCAATGAGGTCAGTCATGCGAAAGGACAAAACATGTAACAAAAAAATAAAATCAAAGAGGTGAACCAGGCGGAATGTGCGGTTGACTGCCCTACAGAAAATGATCAAGAGCAATATTTAGGTGAAACGATATTGTGAGCTTCTTAACTACGGCGATACGGTTTCGCGAATGAAATCCGGCCCGCACCATACGTTTAAGACACTAATTATGAAGTGAAACAATATCCATGCTTTTTGGGTTCCGAGCAATTCAGAACTAAGATGTATATGCGCTTGTATATCACTATTGCTCTGCACTCTCTGTGGTAGCGAAGGCGGTCTAAAGGGGGGAAAAATGACTAGCGAAGGCATGTAGAAAGTTTGCTCCCGGTCCAAATGCACGTTTCATTCTATCTCGTAATGAGCGGAGTGATTACGGATGGTTCGTTCTTTGGGTTTAGATAACGAAGTCGTTGCCCAAGTAATAAATAACTTCAGTAATCTCCGCGCACGGCCAACCTAAGTCACTAATATTTCACACATTTGAGCGTTGCTCACAGGGAATCCGTAATCGTTTCCTGTACCATCTGTCAGGGTGAAAGAGATCCTTGAAATAACCCCCATTTAACCTAACCAAAGAGGTAGGGTTGCGGGCACATGGCGCCCTTTTTGATTAGTTTATTAAGGTAAAGCTTAGCAGTGACTCCGTCCCTAGTTGCGTGGGCAGGGCGACACGCGTGGCCACCAGTTTAATTACTGATAGGCTGCCTCCTGCATTTTATATAAGCAGCACGACGGTGGCGTTACAAGTCAAGCTGCACTACGTAAGCCATCCCCGTGTGTCTTTATTTCAGACGGAAATGATGAAGTGCTTGGGTCGGTGGCCTGCGCCTGGCGCAAGTGGCAAGAATCTGACACGCACAGATGTTTAGTACCAGAAAGGCACGTTCCTGTTTCCTTCATATTAAAAGCGCAATTCTGAGGCACGCAATAAAGAGATACAAGATGAAGACAAACATTCCAAATACTTCATATAATCTTTGCTGCGAGGTGACAGTGAAACAAAAATTTGACGATTCATTTATTATCCTCCGCAGAACCGGCACTCAAGTGCCGCACAGAATATTGCTGTTTACGTCAAATTGATCCCTATGTGCTATTTGCCACTCATATTATCTTGGCCCACTGCACCTAGTTCCGGCGTCTGAAGAGGCTTCCCCTCAACGATGTTAACCCGGGCCGTCTGCCTCCTGACACTGCCTCAACGCCTCTCGCCACGGTGGGGTCCAGCAGTCTGTGAAGTCGCTCTATGTTGTCGCAAGTCCTGGAGTTTGCCTTTTGCGTACTAGTTCGGTGCACCTATATGTCTGACCAACTAAGAAAAAATATCAAGCTACTATTCGGCCCAAGACTTTAAAAGCAGAGTGGTAGAGAACAGAGCTGCGTGTCATTCTTCTCCAAAAGATAGATGCCTCTTTATGTCGGCGTGCTACTGCATCGTTCATGACAAAAAAACCTGTTGAACGAATACTTGGAATGGAACTTCAAATGATTGGAATCGAGCCATCTCTCTCAGGTCGCAGACAGGAACTTACAATGGTTGCGTGTTTATCAGCTCTTGGAAATGGCTAACAAGTCCATGCTATACAAATAAAAATTGACTATGGTTTAGCTCTGGTTAAACCTTGTAGGTAGCGAGAGCTAGAGGCCATGGCTACGCTTAGGCTTCGCTTGTGGTTAAGCGATGTTATGCTGACGGATTTACTTGGCTCATCTCAGTCTATGCTTATAGAAAGACACATGGTTAAGCATTGGTGCAACTTAAGTTATTCCAATGAATACGCTGTGGTGGTCAGTAAAGTAGTTAGACTTTGCTTCCATGTCAATGGCGTAGAGACGCAGAACTCGACGCATCGTCCTCGACCCTCGTAAATTCGCTGTCGGAAGTTAAGCGGCCGCGTCTTGCCGCGTCGTCACAACAAGGCTTCTCGATACGTTCAGCACGTTCCTCTTCGGTTTCTTCGGCTCGCCGCTCCTTCCTTGTTTCATTCCGACGGCGAAGTCTGGCTTCCTTCAGCTTAGCAGACTTCTCGCTCTCCATATCTCGGCAGCCGACGGCGGCTCCGCTAGACCGTATACATATACACCACTTCTCCTTCTACGACGCATGCGCAAAGTTGCTCCTACTCGGTTCACAGCGCACGACGCGCGCGGCTCTGCTATGACGTCATGCGCACAGCTGGTGAGGTGAGCGGCGCGGCGTGGCGCCGAGCGGCGGCGTCTGGCAGTTGCTAGGCAACGGCATGCTGAATAGCATGATGAATGGCATTAATTGGCTCTCGGAGAGCCGAAGCTTAAAACATTGCTAAATCACCCAATTCCTTAAATGAACATGCCTGGAGAGCAATGGCAGCTAACGAAGGCGTTGTCTTAATTGAAGCGCTCCGCCTCGCTTTTAAACATTTTCCGTGCTGATGGGGGAATAAATGCCAATTGCGAAACGCCGAGCTCGTTAAAGCGCGAATGGCACCACTAAACCGATCTGAACATTAATTCATGCCGTATTCGGCCCGATTTAAGTCCAACCTTCTAGGTCTTTCAGTCCAACCTTTTGTCAGGCGATGCAGCCGAGGGTTGACTCTGCCTGGTTAAGAATTGCTCCACCTACGCGCCGCACCTGGCATTGCCTCCTCCAGCAGATAGCCTCCATGTGGGACAAATAAAAGTTTGTTATAATGCTACCGCTCTGGACTCTGAGTTGGCTTACGAACGGAAGAGAGGCTGTGGCCTAAGTGTCGACAAAAAAAAAACACAAAAATTATCAATGAAAAACTATGCCCAGCGTTCTGGGTGTGGTTGGGGTAGAGTTGCTGTTGACGCCTTCGCAAGGCATTTTTGCATGAAAAAGAAACCAACCAAGAAGAACCTCTAGTAGTGAATGTTACATCAATTTGGTCGACGGCGAAACTTTCTGAACCGACGAGCGCTTAAAACGTCTGGCACACGTCGCACAAGAGGTATGAAAAGAAGCTACGCCTGCTGTGCTCTTAGCTGAGCTCCTATAACCGACTCAGTACGCAAGAACATTTCAGCCTGCAACTGCACTCTTACTTTCTCATTTTGCCTTCTTTGTTTTGCCTAATTTGCCTTGTGTTCATTGTTTTGTGCTTTTTGACAACCCTACTTTGCCTGTGCAAATTGCGGAAATGATTTGGAGCCTGCGGAAAGTGTCAGAAAATTTATTTTAGAGCACGGTCCTGACAGGAGCAGGTCGCAACATTTTACTCTAACAAACCCGCAAAGTGGAGCTTGTCTCATTGCTGTTTCCTGACGCTTGCACCACCCTGAGCAAGAATACCGCCAAGCCGCAATCATGCCCAGGTCGAACGAAGCCGTAGTGTCAGGGCGTTGCCAAGACCTGACGTCGTTAGGTTACGTTGCTCACATCACATCCTGCAAAGTGTGCGAAGTGCACAGATATGCAGACTCAGGCGCAGTGCATTTTTTTCATTCGGATGTGTTCACACTCCGAACATTCTCAGCTTTTGGATTTTTTCTGTGCCAGCAATTATTTGGCTTCTTTTTATTGAGTCACGTTTCTTGAGTCATGAAGGCAATCGCTATTACAAGCACACAGATTGAAGCACCTGCACTCGGCGACAGTTCTTCTTGGCAACAAAGCCGTGGGGTATCCGTAAGTGGGTCATTCCGATGAACAGTTTGGCCGCACGATAGAAGCCTGGCCGCGTGGCCCGTTCCTCTCGCCGCGGTATCTTCACTACACCGTTGGTGCAGCTAGCGCCATCTATGGAAGCCGCTGGCTGCGACCTTGCTTATATAGGCGAGAGCGGCAATTTTGAAAGGCCTTTGAAAGAATATACGAAGGATGTGGCAAACAAGAAAGTCATTTCCAGCACTCATGCGGAGTACGCCGTATTGGCAAAAGATTGTGTCTGTTGCGAAGGAGTTTCGTCATTTCCAAAGAAAGGAATGGGCTTTGATGCCAATATCTCGAGTCTTCGGAGATGCAAGCAAAAAAAAAAAGAACCTTATCGCAACGACTCCAATCTCCAACCAACGTGTATGCATGATGCTCCGGACAAAAATTGAAGCGTTCTTAAGCGTCGCTTCTCAAGCTTAGTATTAAGTGAGCTAGGTGTCTGTATGGAAGCCTTAACGTATTTTTCTACCCAAACCATTCGTCAGCGTTTCTTTTTTTCTTGTTGAAATTAACTTACTACACGAACGGCCGAGATTTGGTCGACCTAAGATTTTATGTAAACTGCAGTAAATATAAATGGCTATCAAATTTGATGTATTCAAGAAAACTGTTTTTCCTTCACTTCAAAATATGCAAGCTGACTACTGCCTTAGATGGATGCTTTGAACAACGAATACTGCCAATATGGTACATTTTAAGCGAATGCTACTATATGCAAGCAGGGAATATATATTAGGCTACGTATAGAGACGGGGCATGTTTCGGCCCCGTAGCTTCCGCTGCAATGTTAGAAAAAAGTGTCGCCCAGTATACTTTGCAGCGAATAATTGCCCTTAAGTTTCTCACGCAAATTCTTTGCGTTTTGCCACGCATAGACAATGTTCAAGAAAAGACGAGAGGCACAAGAGACTCTTATTGTCTCACGCTGGAATGAGATCATGATATCGCAAGGTGCTATTGTTTTTAAAATGTTCAAGGAATACAAAATTGCAGCTTTTCATTTCTACTGCTGTTCATGCAATTTTTGTTTGTTTTTTTCGTTTTCTTCTTTTTTCGCGTTCAGTTTTTTTTAAGTGTTTGCAAAGGCATAGAGCGCAAATTGTGGAAATAAATTCATTTCCAGTAGAATTCCTCACATTATTCCAAGAATTGGCTGAAAACAACACGAAGACGTCGTTGACAATGTGACGCCGTGGACAAAAAATATTGCTGCTCATTTTATATAGAACTGTCCAAACACGGAAACAAAAATGACGCGTACCAAGAGACCACAACATATTCAAATACCATCTTTTATTTCCACCATGTTCATCAAACAAGACTTTTCACTTTCACTTTCACTTTCAAGACTTGTTCACATTGACAGGGTCGTCTCTTTTGTTGGCGATTATTTCGGTTGCTAAATATTCTGCGTATTTTGTAATTGAAGGTTGTTGGCTAAGCCGTATTTTTGACAGAAGTCTGTCCATTCAAGGGTATTTACTCCTCTCTGCGTCGTAATGTGCGAAGTCCTTCAAAATTTCTTTCATTGTCGGTGGTGAAAACACTGTGAAACAGCGTGTAATCGAAAAGCAAGGGCGAAAACTATGTTCTGCCGAACACCGAAATATGAAAATAAGGGCTTATGCAGCAATCATGCCAGCAGCTAAGAGGACCATACAACCATTTGTGTAGGAAATACGTCTGTGTTCTTCTTTTGACTAGCGCTCAAAAAAAATGTAATCCCCCCCCCCCCCCCTAAAAAGAAAGAAAAACAGACAGTATGTGTGAAGTACCACGCGCATATGAACAATATGAAAAAAATTCAAGGCGTGCAAATTTAGAACGTGCCGACTTTGTCAGATGTTTAGAGCCCAGGGAAAGGTGGCTTCTAGGTCGTGCAGTAAAGCCCTGCAGTGCGCCAGCGTGACTAACAGCCTAAACGCCCCTCCCCCGCGCCTTTCGCGACACAGCTGTCGTTCTTTTCACCCCCCTCCCCTCCCCCGCGCCTTTCGCGACATAGCTGTCGTTCTTTTCACCCTCCCCCTCTTCTCCATACTTAAAAGACGCTAGCTACTGCCCTCAGTCACCCCTGATGAATGAGCGGAGTCTGCTTGGAAACGTTGGGTTAAATTTAAAATTTTGGTTGGAGATGTGCAGTTTATTATAAGTCTTCAAACCCAACTGGACATGCAAATCTGTCAAAATGTTTAGATTTCAGTAAAGCCCTTGCAACACCCATCGAAGTCCTAACGTTTGATGGAGTGAGGAGGAAAGATCCTTTCATCTTCCAGAGATTCAGAACGCTGGTGATGCATAAAGCCCTCTGGACTGTTGACTTTTTACAAAAGCTATACGTTCGGAATAAAGAAGGTAAAAAATTGGACCCACGGATGACATGCTCGTTTTTATTCCATTCTCGGTATTTCATTTCGAAATAAAGCCCCAAGATAAACGTTGGGAAACCCATCAATTGTTTAAGGTGCCAGAAGCACAAACTATTCCACCGTAAAGGATCAGTTTTGTTATGCTGTTCGGAATTCAGAGTGCCGATTGAGCAAGAGCATTTGCTCGAGGCCGTCTGCTTTGTTAAGAAGATGTCGAAAGATATGCAAGGAGTTTTGCGTGAGCGGAAAGCAAAAGAAGTAAGATAAAAATGAGACCCAAGACCATGAAACCTACTATCCACGTGGAAAAAACGCTTATAACGTCACGTTGAAAAAAAAAAAAAAGATTCTGAGAATTGAGAAATTCAGGCGAAAAGAGAGAAAGAAAGTAAATTGCAATGAGAGAAAATGTGGAGATGTCGACCGGTGGAAATCTCACCCTGGGCTGCAACACCATACTGGGGGAAAGGAGAACGGAAGAGAATTGCTACAGTGCGCCAACACCAGCGTGAATGGGTGACTGATGTTTTGTACTTGTTTGCTACGCGTAGCGTTGAGGGAAAGCTCATCACCGCCCTTCGCATTTCTAAAGAAGTCAAACTTTTTTCTCATATTCTTAGCGTGGCGAAAATGAAACCCTACCCACTTGACAGTGTATCTATGGCGCCCTGAAACTTTTCAATTGTGTTTCCTTAATAAACCCCGCCAAAAAACGTTTTCAGCTCTCATAAGGAACGTTGATGATTTTTCAGCCAACAGCAATCAACGAAAAAGTAATCAAGAGATATGAACAGACCCCGAAAAATGTTTCCGTCACGCAAAATAAGCCTGATATGAGGCTGCGTTAACGACAAAAAAAAAACATATTTAAAAGAAAGTAACTTTCCACTAGAACCGATGACATTAATCGGAGAGATTGAAAACGTTGAGAATAAAGCAGAACAAACTGGCGCTTTTTTTATTTATTTAGAAGGAAAACTTGCTGGAATATATTCTGCGGCACTCTTTCTCCTCCTGCTGTTCCGGGGAGAAAACATGCCTCACTGACAGCCACTGTGTGACGTATTAGTGCGAAAGCACTATTTCGATGGGCGGAAACCCCGAGCAAGTGTGGGATGTTTGAGGGTTTGTTCCATCACTGCCGACAGTGGCGCCATCCCACAACATCTTTTACAATCCTAGCGCCTCCGCTTGGCCGATACTCCCGCCCACACCGCTTCGCCGGAGCGCTCCGCCGTCCTCGCTCCCGACTTGCGAGCGCCATCGGCGTTGGAATCACGCCAGCATCCGCATGGCGTCATGGCGGCGATGGACGCGCGCTGCTGCTCTCGTATCTTTGGGGTGGTGTTGCCTCAATACTTTTCGCTCGTTCTACTCGGTTTGACTTCGCTAACACCCTACCATTTACGACATGAAAGCAGCATTAGAAGTGAACAGTAAAGTAACAGGACAAGCCAACGTTCATGCTGTTCTGTTTTTGTACGTTTGTAGAATTTAGGCGAAAATTCTCATTCATTTTCGGCCAGAGCTCTAAAGTCATTCATGTATTCCCATTTTGCAACCATTTAAATTTCATGGCCGCAACAAGACTCATATGAATCAAGCAGAGTATTTCTCACTTGTCATCAACACCCACTGATAATGACCATGTAGTTCCACTCGATGCAGAAAAAAAATTGGGCGTGAGGAAGGAAAAGGCGCATTAACTGTCTGTCTCACTTTGCACAGCACACCTCAAACGCGCCGTGAGCAAAGATAGGAAAGTGGGAATGGAAATAAAAAATAAAAAAGGTTTGGTTTGGTTTATGGGGGTTTAACGCCCCAAAGCGACTCAGGCTATGAGGGACGCCGTAGTGAAGGTCTCCGGAAATTTCGACCACCTGGGGTTCTTTAACATGCACTGACACCGCACAGTACACGGGCCTCTAGAATTTCGCCTCCATCGATATTCGACCGCCGCAGCCGGGATCGAACCCGCGCCATTCGGGCCAGCAGCCGTGCGCCGTAACCACTCAGCCACCGCGGCGGCTCAGAAAAAGAGGTACCATAGTGGAGGGGTCCGCTGTGATTGCGGCGACCTGGGGATCTTTCTCGAGCACAGATATCACACATCGGCTGAGCGCGATGTCAGTACATGTGCAAGAAGCGTCGACTTGGGCGCTCTTATATTAAGTAAAGATTGCAGTAGGGTGTGTGTGGCATGCGGAGCAGCAGCATTACCAGAAGAAAAAGTTGGGCTGAGGCTTAGCTTAAGTGTTAAGCCAGGATATCTCGATGCGAAAAGCTTCGCGGCGATGCTCATGGTTTAGCTCGTTTAGCTGTGGCCTTTTCATTCTTCGAAACCGCTCGACGCCTCCCGAAGTACAGTCTTCGCTCACCTGGCCACTCTCAATTGACGCAGCCAAACGGCGCAATTCAGCGTCATTTTGCCGCCGTTTAGCAAGGCGTGCCTCTCGTGATTTTGACGTTTCAGCCGCTTGTCTAGCCTTGCACTTCTCATATCTTCGCTACTTTTGAGCCAACTCCCACGCTACCACTTCTGGGTCTTCTCCTCCTTCCATGGCGAAAAGTCAGACGACGGAGGCAGCGCGCGGCGGCGACGACGGCTGCGGCAGCAGCGGCCACCTGCGCTCCGCGTGACGTCACTCGGTTTCACGGTCAGACGACGGAGTCAGCGCGTGGTGGCTATGACGGCTGCGGCAGCAGCGACCACCTGCGCTCCGCGTGACGTCACTCGGTTTTGCGCATGCGAAGCTGTGGCAAATCTCTAGTGTGGCTCACGCGAAGCCCGGTGTTGACGAGCCTAGTGAAGCTTTTCGCTTCAAAAACCTCCCTTCTGTACCCTCCCCCCCCCCCCCCCCCATCGTAACTGTATTAATGCGGTTGTACTGCGCTGGCCGCGAAAACTCGGCTGGTAATCGGTACATCACATCTAAGGGGCGAACTTTTTAGAAAGAATAAGACTGCATACGGTTGGATGCCACAGAGCTGCGTTAGCAGTATTGGTTGTACAGTTGTGAACAGAATGATATGAACCTCGATTCCGCGTTCAAACTCTTTTGTCGCATTGCTTAACAGAGTCGAAATGTTTGCTGCCTTTATGAGCAAGCGAATAAGTAAATTTTAATAGCATAGGCATCAAGCATGCATTATTTTGGCTAGGTAACGCGTCAGCAGACACTGCCCTGCAAATGATGATTCATTTTTTTTCAGTCCGGGGCTGTACATTTCGTTTTCGGACCGCAGCGGTGGCCGAGTGGTCGAGCATCCGCCTCGCATGCGGGAGGTGCGGGGTTCGCTCCCCAGTGCCGCCGGGTACCCACCGGTGATACAATGGGTACAAGCTTCCCCTGGCCTGGTGCTTGGCTTAATCAGGGTGAAATGCTTGTGAAATGAGTCTTTGACCCCACCTTTAGAAATCGAAAATATCTTGTGCCATGGCGCTCTTTGGCCGCAGATGCCCCTGCGCCATAAAAATTCATCATTTCGTTTTCACTGCGATCGTTTTCGCGTTGCCTTATATTTTATTTTGCAGTCACATTGTTTTCTTTTTCCACTGCTGCGTGAGCCTTAGGTGGGTAAGGGCTTCTATAAGGGTGACGGTGTTGGTGGAGGGAGTAGTCTATCTGGAGGCTTAAAATAGGAGAGGGCAGCCTCTTGTCATGGGGGCAGGTAAGTATGAGACGCATTTTTACTACCTGGTATCCTGTGTTGCACCCACCGGATGTCGCTGCCAAGGAGATACCTTCCCGGCCCGGAAGGGAGTCCGATCGTCTGCGATTCGCTAGGGGTTTTTGGGTAGAGGCATTCCACAAACACCCGGATTGCGGTTTTTTTTCACCGTAAAAGGACTATACTGATCATGCACTAAATGTCCCACAGCGCTTCAGAATTACAGCAGCCCACGGTAGAGAATACCGATATTAAAGACTGCTGGCGCGTGGCATTGTGAAGCTTGAGACCTTGGCTTTGCCTCTCAGCGAGGTTATCAGCGCCAGAGTTGCGTGACTGCATACCGCGCCTATGAGTTTGGAATAACTCCCACTCTGACACTCAGAGACAAAGGCTAGCGCCTGTGGTTGCAGATGGAACGTTTTCGCGACACAAATAAAGCGACTCGACGCTCAACCAAAGGAACGTAAGCTAGTTGAAAAGTTGATTATCTCAACCACGCCTGCTTGTCCAGCTTCCGCCTGGAGCACTATGCACACGGCACTTTCCTGAAATGCCTAAAATATTCTTTTTCGTGGCGCCCATGTTATTTGTTATGCATTAAAATTTCAATGCGCTGGCTGTAATGTAGGAAGAGCATCGGAAAGTGGACTCTATTAGAGGAACAGAACGTTGGTAATGTAAATCTCGACTCGGACGCTTTGAGCGCACGACTGCTGCATAACGTGTTTAGTTATTCCAATGACTTTACATTTCTCAGTTTGCAGTACTGCTTGAAATGACTTTGCATAACAGAACCAGAAGATTTCTCGGAAAAATTAAGCTAGGAAGCACGTTCAAGAATAGTCGGGGCAAGAAGTCTTGACTATTGAGAAGCTCTTATAATGGCGACACCCCATTGCAGAGTTTTAGTACATCAGCAATTTACATTAGAATAAAATATCGTCTCTCGCACCCCAACATGAATGGCCTTCATTGTTAGCCACCATTTATAATGAGCAGTTGCATTCAAGCAGGCGCCTGTGAAGAAAAGTATATAGGAATGCTCGATGCGGCACAAGCAATGACATTCCAGTCGAGTGATTTCCATTTTTCAGAACATTGTTTCGCCCGAAATTGTACTTCAAGGGAACAGACAATCTGCTCAATTTTTCAAGGAAATTTTAAGAATAAACACGGAAATAAGCGCAGGTTTATTTACGACAAAAGATTACCACGCCAACAAGGTTGCAATAAAAAAAGATAAAACTGGAGAGAATGGTGCCATCAATGCCAATGCGGAATGTCTTCCTTACTGCCACCTGCCAGCCTTCTTAAACGGAAAGAACACACAGTTGCTCTGATGGATCAGCGATAAGTTCCGCTGTCAACAACGTTAAATCCGCCTCGTGCGGTAGAAGCCCATTTGTGGCCCTTTTTTTTTATGAACGATACCTTCTAACCACGTTGGCCGAAGGGGTACCACCGTTCGCAGCTGGTGAAGCACTCGGCCCGCAGCGTGGTTTACGGAGCCTCTCCCAAGCGAATACCCCTAAAGGAAGCCGAGCGCCAGGCCGGGGGCCGCTTGTACCCATTTTTACCGGTGGGTGTCCGGCGGTGGGTTTCGAACCAACCACCTCCCGCAGCCGAGACGGGCACCCAACCAACTAGGCCTCGACTGCGGTAAACTGCCCCTTTGTGGGATATTGCAAATAGGCGCGGTCCCTTCTTCGACAATTGTCTTGGGATATGGCCCACTATAAGGAGCAAACGTCTGGCTGCTGTCTTTGCACCCTACTCGCTGGTAACTGCGGTGAGGAAATGGAAGCGAGACTTGTTCGACAGTTGTCCCGAGAATTGAGTGCGGCAGCAGTGGGAGCTATCATGAAAACCGAGCATATATGCGGCTGCATTATATTTTTGGGGTTAGAAGCACTGGAATGTTTAAAGGAGGTTCCATAGCGCAAAAAGCAGGGACAAGACAGAACAGAAGCGCTTGTGTTCTGTCTTGTCCCTGCTTTTAGCGCTATGGAACCTCATGTGAATTACCCACCAGCCAGAACTATCAGCTTTCCAATGAATGTTTAAAGTTAAGATATGAGGCAACTCTCCGAAAAAAAAAAGACCTATTAGCAGATACAAACAGCGAATTGTGGTCTTTCTTATAAGCGACGCTTTTCTATCGAAATCGAACTGTTA
>JARKHS020003429.1:0-77780 GCA_030143305.2 Amblyomma americanum | reverse complement strand
GCGATGGGGTGATTTTGTGTTCTCAGGAGAATTTTAAAAGGAATATTATGAAAATGCAATCTCGAACTGTTCAGGCCAACCATAGCCGAAGGCCCCCCCCCCAAAAAGAAACTCTGCCGACATGCTAAAATACATAAACAACGGTAAACACATTAATGCTATTTAAAGGGGCTCTGAGAGGGGCTCTCAATGATGTTGCAATATACATAGGATGCTTCACAAAATTCTTCAGCAGAAATTTTTTCAACGCGTTTTGTGGAAGCTGAGTTACCTGTTCTAAAATTTGAATTTCCGCGTTTTCGTGCCTTTCTCTCTCCTCTCCTCACTTTTGCACACTGAAATGTCTGCACTCCCCCACTGTCCCCACCCTCTTGGCCCCTCCTCCGGCTGCCGACGCGCGTTGGAGTTCCCCCGAGAAGCGGAGCTTCTGGCCGTGGCCATGGTAGCTGCGTGACGTCAGAAAGAGTTGGCACAATGAACCAATGATAGCCCTCCGCTGCTGACGTAATGAGCACTGCATGATGCGTTGTGCGTGGATTTGGGTGAAAGCCCGGCACAGCCGGTCGCCCCGAGACATAGAAGCGCGAATTTTAAAAATGTACTGTATTTACTCGAATGTGACGCGACCATGAATGTAACGCGAGGGGTGACTTTACGTGCTGCCCAGCGGGAAAAAATAAAATCACGAATGTAACGTGAGGCTTAAGGACGCAAAACAAAGTACCTTTAATAGACATCATGGCCAACATGTTTATTCATCTTCCTCGCGTTAGGAGGCCGAGTTCTTGGAAACGGAGACCTTTTAGCTATAAGAGTCTCCCGGTAACTTCTGCCACATCGATGTTGTTTGCCATAGAGAAAATCCACTTCTCTTCATGAAAGTTTGGGGCCACCCACAAGATGCTCTGAACTTCCCATCTCCCGAGCAATGTTTAACTTTCCAATGGATCAGCTCGACACTGACCCCCATGAGACGGTTGTGCTGCTCGATAATTAAGTCCGTCAGTTTTTTCTGCAGCTCAACGTGATGGCCGTGGCGAGGCCCTCGAAATCCTTTGTGGTCGGGCGCACAATTAAAAAGCCCCTCCCGCTGCAGCCGCCATCTGCGAATGGTTGACTCGGTGAGGTCAAGTCTTCGAGCTGCCGCAGAATTCCTGACCTTTTCAGTTAACAGGATCGCTTTTCTCTTAAAACGACCGTCGTACTGAGCACGATGCATTGGTATCATGCACACTGAATCAATACACCGCGAGCGACGCCACAAGAACACGATGAAATGACGAACTGAGCACGAGGTCACGACAAACACAAAAAATGACAGAGAACAACACTTTGACTTTGGATGTATGAGGATTTGGCTTCCGTGGTACCCATGTTGCCAGCATAAGATCGCAAAACTGCAGAAACTGAAACCAAGCTGATTGCTTGAAATGGCTGCACCGCGGCACTGCTTTAGGCCAATTGAAGCGTGGTATTCGATTATAACGCGAGGTTAGACTTTAAGGGGAAAAAAATATGGGAAATAACTCGCGTTACATTCAAGTAAATACGGTATCATAGATGATTGGCTCACTTTTGGGGTCTCGTACGCGACATGAATGCTTGATGGCCTGTATTCTATATAATGCAAGCGTATTGTAGCCAACCTCTAACACCCTTTTCAAGGATCCTTTAAGAGGCAACACTTCAGATGCGTGTGCCACAATCTAGCGAAGCCAAACCTCTGATGTTTTAATGCATGAGGCCTCCGAAGCAGCAGCAGCCGCTGTCACTGCTGTGCCGGTGCTACATGGTGTTCTTAGCTGCCTAATCCTGCGCCTGCTTGCCCTTCTTTTTCTCGATGACCTGCGCCGCCTTTCTATATGCATAGCCTCTTTCTCCTTTGCACTTGTACACCATACGCTTTGCCCACGGTCATTAAAAAACTGGCTTCTTCTAGCGGCTGTCAAGTCTGGTGGTGAAGGTCGCTTTATCTATATTGAAGAGCTTGAAAAAACAAAAACCACCCTACATTCATACCTTGGTTCCAAATATAACAAGAATGTAACATGGGGTGCGCTTTGAAGTATTTATTGATGTCTACTGTGGAACTTTCACGGATTCTTTATTCTCAGTTTGCGGAATTTAAAACTGGGGCCTTAACCCAGCCACAAAGAGCCAAGCAGTCCATTTATACCAAAAACAAACATTGAAAGGAGTTGTGCTGAGTGTCCCTTTATGTGTGGGCAGTAAAGCCTTTCTGTGTACAGGTTTGCTGTGCAAGTATAGGTGCCGCCACTGTTTCACTGGCATAAGTTGGTGGCCGTCTCTGGGATGTCGTTATCATCATTGCCCCTGCTCTTGTCCAAGTCGTGTGGTGTTACAGAAACCATGCCCCCTGTTTGCTGGTCCGTGACCGGATTTACGAAGCTGTTGTCACGTGAGAGTAGTGCATGATTGGCCAAGGATCGGAGTGCTTGCCAATGGCACCAGCCAGCCACTAGCCATTCCATCATGAAGCAAACTTTCTGAATTCAGCCGCTTCTTGATTGTAGCTTGGCTTTCTTCGCTTTCCATATCTTTCACTAACATACGTAGCATCCTTCCAAAGCGCACCGAACTTTACTCATATCTTGAAGATAGTAACTCTGACATATTAACTTTAACAGAAACGTGGCTGCACTCGGATATAACTGACGACGAAATCTTACCTGACTCTCGTGATTTTATTATTTACCGGAATGACAGACCTAATAAAAGAGGAGGTGGCGTGTTGATCGCCATAAAAAACACATTCCTTCCTTTCGTGTTAACATTTCGTCCCCTCTAGAAATTTTATGGGTTTGCATCATGTCCTTATCGCTTAAGTCTCTTCTTGGCATATGTTACCGACCACCAGATAGTTCACTCTTTCGTAACAAATTTGCATGCCAACCTCTTAGATATAAGAAGTAACTTCCCAAAGGCCGACATTTATTTATTCGGTGATTTTAATTACCCGAATATCAACTGGAATACCTTAACTGCATCGGCACAGGACTCACTTAATTTCGTTGAACTAACATTAGACTTTTCTTTAACTCAGCTAGTTTCTCAACCTACGCGCGACCGTAACATATTAGACCTTGTTCTCACATCGGCTCCAGACAATATAAGCCCGATCTCCCTCACGGATGGTTTCAGTGATCACAAACTGCTCCATTTCACTCTGAAAATGCCGTCACACCAACGCAGACCACCTCAGAAATATATCTTCGACTATAACAGAGCGAACTACGATGCCATTAACCTCGGCTTACAAACATTCTGTGATTCCTTTCTGCAATCCTTTCCTAATCAATCTGTTAACGAAAACTGGCGTCACTTTAAAGATAAGCTCACACAGTTAATGAACACCTATATACCCCGCATATCTTTCCGTGCTAACTCATCTAAGACGTGGTACCACAGGAACCTGCGTACGTTGATGAACAAAAAAAAACGACTTTTTAAAACAGCTAAACGGCTCAAAACACCCGCATCATGGGAAAAACATAAAAACGCTGATAAAGAATACTGCGCGGCCATACGGAAAGCTAGGCATAAGTTCATGGCTCACGATCTGCAATCCCTCCTTAAGCACAATCCAAAAAAAGTTTGGAAAACATTATCACCTTCCGAAACTTCTTCAGATTTTACGTTGATTGATGAGGCTGGAGACCCCATTGCTCAAGACGAACGCCCTCAGACTTTCAATAACTTTTTCGCCAATATGTTCACGAAGGAAGACTATTCCAATATTCCATCGCCATCAGAATATGACTATGACTACATGAGCCCAATAGACGTTACTGTTGATGGCGTTGCGACATTGATTAACAATCTGAAATTAAGTACTTCATGTGGTATTGACGGGATTAATTCGAAAATTTTGAAACATACCGTGGCTCATTCCAGCGTCATACTCACTCATATATTTCGGCAATCACTTTCAACAGGCGAGATACCATACGAGTGGAAAATTGGAAAAGTTATTCCAATTTTCAAATCCGGTGACCGAACTGACGTTGCTAACTATCGCCCAATATCTCTGACATGTATATCTTGCAAACTTCTCGAACACATCATTGCATCTAACACGGCATTACATTTAGAAGGCAACGGTTTCTTTTCAAAACAACATGGGTTCAAAAAAGGGTTATCATGTGAAACACAACTACTCGAATTTAATGAGCTTTTTCACGGTATGGACGAAAATCTTCAAATCGACTGTATATTCCTAGACTATGCTAAAGCCTTTGACCGCGTTCCACACTGTCGTTTAATAGCGAAACTCTCATCATTGCGCCTCGATTCATTAACAATTTCTTGGATAAGAAACTTTTTATCATTTCGAAAACAATTCACTTCTATTGATAACCATTCATCCCATTTAATTGATGTAACATCAGGCGTACCGCAAGGTAGTGTAATAGGCCTGTTACTTTTTCTGATTTACATCAATGACCTCCCATTAGGCATTACCTCAACACTCAGAATGTTTGCAGACGATTGCGTTATTTATCGCAAAATCCGCTCCTTTAATGACCACATCGCCCTTCAAGAAGATCTACATCGCATTAATAACTGGTGCTCATCATGGCTAATGTCCCTTAACACTGATAAATGCCAGTTAATGACATTTAGCCATAAACGGTCTAATTACCTTTTCACTTACTCGCTTAACAACAGTCCAGTCACTCTTGCGTCATCGTACAAGTACCTTGGCGTTCACTTTTTATCTAATCTCTCATGGAAAACCCACATAGAAAAAATTGCTGCCAAAGCTAGCCGTACATTAGGTTATTTAAAGCGTAACCTCAGAGGTGCGCCTTCTTCCACACGCCAGCTCGCATATCAGACATTCGTCCGCCCTCAAATTGAATACGCATCTTCCATTTGGTCACCTCACCAACAGTACCTAATTAATTCCCTAGAGCGCGTACAAAATCGTGCCGCTCGCTTCATTTCTCGCAACTATTGCCGACATTCCAGTATAACTAACATTAAGGCTTCGTTATCCCTTCCATCCTTAGAATCTCGCAGAACAATAGCACTTATCTGCCTCTTCCATAAAATTGTTTACAGCCATCATTCCTTCACACTACCCCTTACAAAACCGGCCCGCACATCTCACCGATTGCATAATCACCTCAGTTTTAAGCGCCTTTCGGGAAGGACCACTGCATTCAACTCATCAGCCCTGCCCCGTGCAATCATTTATTGGAATAGTCTTCCTGATAACATTGTTCACATCTCAGATCATGTTATCTTCAAAGAAAAAATAAGTAGCATTTTCTTCTGAAGTGTGTTCTGTAGTGCGTTTTTCAATTTAGTTTTTCAATTTAGTTCTATTTTCTGGTTGGTTGCTTGTTCTTTGTATAACGATGTTAAAATAACCATGTTCTACTTGCTTCTTTTTCCCACCCCAGTTATGTAACCCCCCTCACATAATACTCCAGTCGGAGCCCGTGAGGTATTTGAATAAATAAATAAATAAATAAATAAATAGCTTCTGCTGCAATTCATTAGAACAGCAGACTGTTGGGTGAGTTGGTGCATGTTGCTAGAGAATGGCGCCGCAACGACGACGGCACAAAAACTCGTGCACGAAACAAGCCACTATTCTCGTGGAGCGGTGCATTACTTTTTTGGGACAAAAGAGCGAAATGTGCAGAGGCAGTTTCTGACCCCTCAGAAACACCTGCCGCCTGTCCTAAGCCTTGGGCTTTGTGCCTGCTTAGTTTCCTTTCGTTTGGGTTTCTCATTGATGCTGCATTTCAAATACATGTACTCAGACATACATAGTGTGTCTCGGAGTGGAGGCCATGCGAGCTAACCAGAAAGTTGTTTTGTTAGCACCTTTAACACAATCAGTAACATTTGTACTTATAAACCTTTAGTAATCCTGTCTGGTTAGAATTATCCAGTACTTTGCATTATTAGTGTGAAGTAACAAGATTTTTATTTTCCCTCGATTTCACTATATCACCCTAGAAATGCTTGGGAACCGGTTAGAAGTTTTAGATGTGTTGAAATTAAGCAAAACGACAAATTAACAGTGATCAAATTGCTCGAAGTCAACTTTTTTTCAGCAGGTATGCTCGCTGCATTCAATGATAATTTGTTACATTAATTAATGATTGGTTATTAGGAAATGAAAGACCTGGTAACTGTCTCACTTCTAGGTGGACACTTCAACCTTGCTGTGAGGGAAGGGAAGAAGGTAGGAGTGAAAGAAGAGAGAAAGAAGAAAAAGAGATTGAGGTGTCATGTTGGAGAGTTCTAGAATAATTTCGACTACATTGGGATCTTTAACATGCACTGACATCTCATAGCACATAGGTGCAGTTTGTATTTCGCCTCCATCGAAACACAGCTGCCGCGGCCGGGCTCGATCCTGGGTACCCGGCTCGGTAGCCGAGCGCCTTAATCAACTGCGCTACCGCGGTGGATTTGCATTAATTGAAAGATAGCTTTTCAATGTCTGTCTTATAAGTAACGTCTTTCAGACAGGCAGAGATGCCTCATAAAGTAATTAGTAAGGACATTCTTATGCAAAAATTTTTATGAGCACTTGTATATGTTCAAAGCAAGTTTTAGTGTTATAGTATGATCAAAACCACAATGTATTTAAAACCCTAATGCTTATTAACAACTGCATTAGACTACATTCCAAGGTAGGTATTCTCGGTGAACTTAACGGTTTCCTGCTTCCTTCAAGGTGGGATGAATATGCTGAAGGAATCAATGTATACACTGTTGACTTGTTGTAAATTAAACTGCTAAAGATATCATTTAGCACAGAGTTTTGTAGAACCTGTTTTTTTGAGCATTTTTTTCTTCCAATGTTTCTCATCATAGGAAGGTTGTCTTACATGTCCTTACTTCTGCACTTGGTGACAGAAAGGAGAGTAGTGAGATTGATAAGCTTTTGGCCCCCTCCCTGCCAGTAACCAAGTTGTGTGTAAATGTGAAACTTATCACAAACTAAACACTCTTCACAAGGAAAAAGTTGTGAACGTAAATTGATGGCCTGAATTATTTTTGTGGCTACCTAGTTGTGGTGCAGTGTTAAATGATCTTCAGCAATTTGAAAAAGTTGGTTTCTTGCTTATCTCATTTTGTAAAGTTTTATATTGGATTGGGGCTTCTTGTGTTACAAAAAAAAAAAGTTTTAATTCATGCTCGAAATTAATACACTATGCCAAAGCCACACTGTTTCTTTCATCAATCTTCACCAAGTTCATTTGTCTGTGAGCAAATCCTGATAAAGTCGACTTATATATGCACATTTAATGCATCTTGCAATATTTATTGCTCATGAATGATAAATGGCAATTGTGTTACTACCCTAGGTAGTTCTGTCGTGTTGATTGGTGAAGTCTTTTTGCTTTGTTTTTATGGCATATGATACTTCACTTGCAGATTAACTAGCAACAGCTCATAATGCTATGAGGAATAGTAAACCTTGAATGTGTGGCAGTTGCATGAAAATTAGAATAATTGTCTCCTCTCGAGCTTTCTTTACAAGGTAGGCATTGATTGCTTTGCTTAACCTTTGGTTGATAGCTTTGCGCTGTTTTGCCCTGTAGTGCTTTAACATTTCACTCCTATATGGCTGAATTGAAAACGCTGAAATTTTCATTTTCTATTTTTGTTGCTGCAGTGACGTAGGCATGCGATACATGATTGGTCCTGATTGGCAAGATATCTTCGATGTCGTCATCGTTCAAGCAAGGAAGCCCAAGTTCTTCACTGATCAGCACAGGTGTGTGTCATTTCTGGCTACGGGAACGAATGCCTATTAATTTCTGTGAGTGCTGAGACATCAAAACACGATTGCAAAGGTAAAGGCAATGCACAGAAGTGATCCCAGTGTTTACAAATGCTGCCAATATTGATGCCTAAAATGCCGATAGTACTGTTGTTGGCTGTGAAAAGACTGTGAGCTTATGGAAAGTCAGTACAAATCGATGAAGCCAAATCACCCACGACTACACAATGTTTTAAAGATCTGCCACTGTTTCCTCTTAAATGCAGGAACGCTCTCAGATTTTCTAGCAAAAATCTTTACATCTAGGGTCCAAACATATTTGAAACCTTGCTCCTTTCCCTTCGTCCAGGCCAGGTAGAACAGTTCACGATTTGCTCGGGTCAGATACAATGCGCAGTTTCCACAATGTAAATGTAATAAAATGCGCTAAGTCTGATGAGTCAGGCATGTCAATGGACACAGGAATCCTTATTTTTAAAATGGATGGCTCCATTATTTAACGGTAGCTCTGGTATGGCTCCTGTGAATGTCAGTTTTTGTTTTCTTGTTTTGCAAGCATACACGCTTTAAAGTGCCTAAAATGTGTTGATTTGTTAACATAACTTGTTATAAAAAGTGCCTAAAATGTGTTGATTTGTTAACATAACTTGTTATGACAGGAATAAGTCAAAAGTAGTATAATTGAGACCTTGGAAACACTGTTGAGCCCTGATGTGGATATATGAGGGGTCGAAAAAAAAAAGCATAATTAATCATTGGGGAAGGTTGCAATTTTTTCTGAGCAATCCTGGCAGGCTTCTTACAGAAATGTGAAATTATGAAAATTTTTCCCCTACTAGATCATAAGTTGTGTTTGAAGGGGATAGAAGTGGTGTTAACCACTAGCTGTTTGCTTGCCGGCAGCTGCATACAAAAACGCAAAATTGCTCAAAGAGAGCTCCTGTGTGTAGTGAAATGAATGCTTGCAGCTACAATGCTATGACAGAAGCTGTAAGGAAGTCGTTGTTGTTGTCTCTCATACAAGGATTTGTTTTTAGGATGTGTGTGTTGATTCAGCACTTCATTTTGCTCACAGGCCGTTTCGTGTCTATGACCCTGGAACAAAAAGTCAACTCTGGGAACGTGTCACCAAGTTGGAGAAGAACAGGGTGTACATAGAGGTGTGTGTTATTGTCGCTCAGCACTGCATTTTATTCCCATCTTCATTACTGTTACGTGCACAATGAACAAAAAAGAAAGGAAAAGGAGTGTTCGTTTTGCCTTGCACTCATTTTGTGCCAAAATGAGGCACTACAAAGACGTGCAACCATGGCTAGTGGTGTTAATGACCATTGAATGAGGGTGAGAAATCCGATTCATGAGCCACACATTATATAGCTCTTTCTTTGGCTATTTTAATATTTTAAGAAGTTGCTGCAAGTTTCGTGGCCTATTATAAGTTTCATACGTGAGTGCAGTTTACATCAGATTAAGAAAAATGCAACACTGAGCACGTGGCAGTACATTCAATTTTTATACGCTTGTAGGTCGCAATGAAAACTAGTTGTCGTAAAAGCTTTTGATGGCATGATTTTGAAAACATTATTGTTAAATTCCTGTTCTTTTCTAGTTGAGTTGTGCTAGATGTACAGTTATTTCTTAGTGGAGTGTGCCCTAGTACATTGTGGTTCGGTCAGCATGTGCTAATGCATGCTAATCAAACTATTGCTTGGTTTCTTTTGCATAATGTAAATGCATCTACATTAGGTATTTAACTTTACAGGCTTATGAAGTATCCATTGTGGGGCCTGTCATCTTTGTCATCTTCAGGCATTTTATAGTGGCACTGGCAATATTTCTTCCATGTCTGACAAATGGTGCACAAGTGAAAGATATGATTAGGGCCCCGGATTTTCTGCGGTGGAAAATTTTAAATTCCACATATTCAGAACATTGAATCTGCAATATTCTGCAATAATAGTAGCACACATAAAATAGACATACACGTTTATTTTTGCTACATGCCTCAAACACTTCAAATGTACTTTCATCAAAATTGAACGTTGCTGTTACAATTTGGCATCAAGTAGTGTATTCTCTTGAAGAATTGCGCCCCAATGCGATAAAAAGATCTCTCTGATGCTGTTTCAGTCTGCAGTCCCATACCTGCTGTGGTAGCCATGCTTTACGAGCAATACACAGTCCTGAAAGAGATTGGCACCTGCCCGCCACCTTGATGGCCTGATATGCCTAAAGCCCCTAGTTACCCAGAATTCCACAAAAAATCACGGATTTTTGCATTTGTCACGGAATAGTTTGCTAGGTGTGTTAGACATATTCTCATTTTTTGATACTACGACTGTTACAGACATCAGTAGGAGCAACATAACAATGGGAAAATGACTCATTTACCTTATTTGCATGAATATAAGTATAATCTTATTACAACTGACCACGATACTGTCCAAGATTTTGGTCTGTTATAAGAGAAGTCTGCAGAATCCAGATACTGTGGTGACAGATATTTATTATATAACCATAGGTGACTCAGTTATAATGAGTGTGACCTTCAGGACGCACATAGCTGCATACAAGACCTTGTTTATTTAATCTTAACACCTCTAAAGGAAGGTAGCTGTATGACTATTAGGCTTTGATATTATATTTGAGCACCCATTTTCAAGGTGTCAGCCAAGCCAGGGCTAAAAATGAACATACATGAGCATACAAAATGAACATGAACATACAAAAGGGGGCAGCGTCCGCTGCCCTTTTCCGCTCTAGACACTCTTGTTGCCTGTGCCGCTGCTTCTCCAGACGTACCTTCCGTTCTTCATCAGTTTCATCAGCTCGTCGAGCCCGCTTTCGCGACTTATCTCTAGCCAACGCGGCTTCATGACACCTCTGTTGTAGGGATCGCTAGAAGCAGCCCGGCGCCTCCAATGCTCAGTCGAAGAACTCATCTTCGGTGACTGGTTCTGGCTCCATGTCTCTGTGGTGTCTAGGCGATGAGCGCTGGCCTTTATTCAGCTAGAGCAAATCATAAGGTTAGTCACGTGACACAACTGGTGAGAGCGAGCAGTCGGAACGGTGATCCGCGTAGTGGCGGAACAAGCGGTAACAGCTGCGACAAGTCACGTGGTATGACGTCACAGCCACGCATGCAGCGAGCCTCCAGTTAGAGGTCAATTCCAAGCATCATTTGACCTTCAGCTTTGCATGCGAGAAGTGCAGCTTTTCGCTCCAAAAGTTGGTGACTGTGCAGGAAGTCGATGAATGAAAGGTGAACGGGCGTGACTTCGCAAAGAACTACATGCCAAGGAGCACGCTGCTGATATATAGCACAGCTTTCCTCTGCAAGCTATAGCAGTAGGATGGGGAGTGGAGCCTTTCCACCTCCTGCAACCCTAGCTTATCGACATTCAACATAAGTCTGTATGTCAATATTGGCTTATATTTATTTTTTTGAGCAAGGCCTGCGAGTTGAGCAGCGGTCGACTTTGATTCGGAGACCATTCATGCGTGGAGATTCACAACAATAACAAAATGGCTGCCGCCATTGTAGCTATTGCCATCGTGGCGTGCTTTGCCAAGATGCACAAAAGAGTGCTCGAAATTAAGCACTTCCTGCCCAAAAGGCCGATGAAATGAAATCCAAACTAGCGTATGGGTCACCTAATTGAGTCTGTTCTATTCGAATGTGCAGAGTCGATCACGCTTGTCTAGAGCGCTCAAGCGGAGTGGTGCGGAGCAAATGAAGTTAAATCTTATCGTAGCTGCTTTGCTGAGGGCAAGGCGTTGGTGCATGTGCGTTTCACATGAATATTAGGCTGCTCTCCAGCGCAAGTATTATCAATGAAAGTCAATACCTACTTTATAATTTCGCTTTATTTCCACCGGACTGCACCGCTCTAGCGCTCTAGGCAAGTGTGATCGTTGTAACGGACTAGACGTTTGTAACGGAATCTGTAGCATCCGAAGTTCAATCAATAGCAAAGATAGGAAGATCGATCAAACATGCCAGATTGGTATGTTACTATATCCGAATATCTTTTGTAATGAGGTTATAGTGTACCAGGAGGGGGAATAGTGCTACAGCTCCAGATGTCTCCCAGATACTGTTGACGGCACTGAGGGCTTGTGAAGCACCTACTTCTTCTTCGGTGGCCTCAAGCCTATCATTCATATCAGTCGTCTGTTGCTCAAGCTTTTATTAGGTTTGCTAGACGTTGCTAACAAGGGAGAGTATTTTGGCATTGGTTTTTATCCTTTACAAGCCTTTCAGAGGGAGTCTACGTCATTACTGGACTTGCTTAACATCTCTTGGTGCCCCAGAGTTCTGTTCATTGTTTGCCACCTAAAAGCAATAATTTCGGCACACATTTGCAATCACAGACAACACTTCACAGCTTGCTTGAGCATACAAAAAGCAGCAGGTTGACATTGCTTGTGCGTTTACGATGCAGCAAAGGGCATGGACTGACCTGCACCTAAGAGTAGAGGAAAAATTGACGTGTCTGCATCGCTGCTGCTATTTCATGCTCACTGGAGATGCTCATTGATAAACTTGATGACTGCGAACATAGAGCTTGTGTCAGCGCCAGTACGCACTGGTACTGACACTTGCATAGTCGCTGCCTGGCTGGATCTCAGCAAACTTTTCAAGCTTTTCCTAGAAGCTAAAAGCAGCCCTTTTGTGCTTCTATTGCAAACTGAGATTCATGAAACTTCTGTTGCATAAGGTAAGTGTAATTTGAGAAGGGCGGGTGGCTTTGTGTGAGGCTGTAATGGCTAGGCTATCATCTCACTGGATGCTATGAATGGACAGTACTTATGCATCAAACTTGCAGTGCTGTTGTGTAGGATAAATTTTATGAACACTGGTGCCAAACTTTGTTGGATTCAATGAAGTTCGGCAGAAATTTGGGCTCTTTGCGGAAATGGTTTGCTTTTTTGTGTTTGCTGAGGGCATGAAGTGGTTTCCTATACTACATTTCATTAATTTATTGTTTGCTAGAAGAATACATTGTATCCCCTCCACTGTAGATGAGAGCAGTATTCAGTCTTTGAAACATACGAGTGCACATAACAAATGTCTATGTTGTCCAGTCGTGTCTCGGTAATTCCTACTCGGAGGGGAGCAGAAATAAGTATTATGCAAATCTTGAATCAAGGGATGCAGATTTTTTTAATACGCTTGATGTTGACAGGGCTGGATCAGCAGTAAACTGGTTGTTTGGATTAAGATTCAGCGACAGTCCACTATAGTAGCATAATCCACTGAACAATACCTAGGAAATAGGAGCAAATAACAAAGGAAATAACTTGGAAACAGGAGCACAAAAATGCTTCCTTGCAGCCACAATATCAGACTCAATTGAAAGACAAGGCTGGTTACATCTTCTTTTTTGTTTTTCCTGAATTTGATTTGTAGAATAATGTTCAGTGGCCAGATTTGTTTTGTCCAGATGTGTTGATAAACAAGTGAAATTCATTGCCTTGTGGTTGGATCATTTCCAAAATTTGTAAAATTAATCTCTGTTTGTAAAGTCAGGCTTGACCTGTGATTAACTTTAAGAACAGCCCAACAGTGTGTGCATTGCTTTAGGCGCACTAAAAATGTGTAATGTGCCTGTGATATGCTGACACATGGAGGACGTAAAGACCAGCTGAAGCGCTAATTAGTGATCATTTGTAACATATAACCTCCTTCTTATGAGTCTTTTCACTTCGGATTAGCTCTACCATATTTGTGGGAGAAATTGAGGCTACCTTTTGCATTTCTCTACGTTTCTCCTAATTCAGGGCACAGTCACTCAGCTCCAAGCCATGACTGGATGGTGTGGCAACAACGTCCTCTACTTTGGTGACCAGATCTATAGCGACCTTGCTGACCTGACTCTCAACTATGGCTGGAGAACAGGAGCTATCATCTGGGAGCTGGCGGTATGCATTTGCCTTCTCCCCTTCAGAAGTGCTGGCTGTGCGAGAGCCCCAGGTGGTCGAAATTAATCCAGAGCCCTCCACTATGGCCAACACTCTCCTGTTTCCCCCTTTCACCCCTTCTGTCACCAATTTCCTTGCAGCACAATTAGGGTGCCCACCCTGAGTGAGGCATTGCTGCACCTTTCAGTTTCTGATAACCTGGTTATTATCATTATTATTGTTATTGTAGTTATTATAAGCAAGACAATGATGACCAAGCAGCAATGCCGTGCTCCATTGCCATCACTGGTCGCCATTGTATGAGACATGAGCTGCAGCTCTTAGCACCCTCTGATTGTTCCCTCTGGCTCTGACCTAACCCCTGCCTGTGTTTGACACCTCTCCTCTATCAATAAAGCCCTTCTACATTATTATATTATTATTATTTTTATTGACAGTTGCAATGACTGCTTTTCTTACTGGTACTGGTCAAGCTTTTATCATTTATCAGCTAAGTGTTTATTATACCACGCATGAGTGATGACCCAGAGGAATGCAGATGAACTGTGTGCCTATTTCTGTCCTTTTGCCAACATCATATTCAACATCTTTGTTGTATGTTCCCAGGGCCATAGCTTTTTTTATGCAGCACATAACGTTTTGCAGATTTGTGCCACTATGTCTGCATGAACCTAAATTTCCTGTAGTTTCTCAACATAGTGTCATGTGTGGCTGCCAGTGGGACTTTTTTTTTCTTCCTTTTAACTGGAGGAGCTAATAAATACTATGAATGAAATTGGCAAAACTGGGCTGGGCTTTATTTCGTGCTTTTCTTGCCACAGAATGAAATAAAAATCCTTAACTCTGAAGAATTCCGACACACTGTCAGCTGGCTTCAATCTCTGCAGCACCTAATCGAAGAGATGCAGGTAAGTCTCTTGCCCACATGCTAAGGCCTCCATTGCTTGTTTTAATATAATGTAGTGATGATCACCGGCAAGGTTTAAAACTTCCAAATAATTGTTTCATGGTGCAAACTTCAACCCATGCATGCATGTTAGATGTGAGTCAAACTTAATTTAAGGACAACACATTGAGCTATGGAAAGGAAAATGATGTAACGTTCAGAGACAGGAAGAGGGCAGAGTGGGTCAGGGAACAAACATGGGTTAATGACATCCTTATTGAAGTCAAGAAGAAGAGATGGGTTTGGACAGGGCATGAAATGCGAAGACGAGATAACCAATGGTCTTTAAAGGTAACGGGTTGGATTCCAAGTGAAGGCATGCGTAGCAGGGGACGGCAGAAAGTTAGTTGGGCGGATGAAATTAAGAACTTTGCGGGGATAAGGTAGCTGCAGGTGGTACACGAGAGGGTTAACTGGAGAGATTTGGGAAAGGCCTTTGCCCTGCAACGGGCGTAGTCAGGCTGATTATGATAATAGGTCATGAGCAAGTGGAAGTTTTGTGTTTTTGCTATTCCTTCAATGGCAGTACGCTTAATGGATTTGCATTACAGTGTACACCATGTCATATGTAAAGTCGTGGTACATGACGATTGTTATATGAGCTCTCAAAAGGGTTAGTAGTGCTTGGAGTGATAACTGCTCGAAGATTTGAAATGGTTTAATTCCTTGCATGACTACGTCCAAAGGAGCACAAGGTAGTGATTGATGTGTTGTGTCAAAACATGTCGTGATAGTAAAGTACAAAAAACTTGTAGGCGATCCGTGGTGGATCATTTGAAGGCGTTAGCATTTTCTGTTGTTGCTGATTCTATTGTAGCTCTGCCTTAAGAGTATGATGTGATAGCGTAAATGGATTAATGGTTTCTCTTTCCAAACAACCTCTCATGAACAGTCATTAATTTAACTGCCACCTTCCACAGTGGTAGTTTGCTTACAATCTGGTCACACGCCACACATGATGGCAATTTCCGATTCTGCTTGCACAGACGCTTCTAATGCTCGCACATTAATAAAATTCTTAGGCTAAATGAGAAGGCTTGTTTGTAATTTGCCATGTTTTTTGTGTTGGAGTATGCCACATGACTGCTGAACCCGGAATGGTGTGCTGGCACCTGTTTGGCATGGTCTGCATCGGTTGTCAAATTTTATGAACAAAGATTCTGAAAGCTCTTTCATGTCTTCTTATATTTCATTGAGGCTATAACCTAGCATATACTGATCCATATTTGCCACTTTATTGGAAGAATGTGTAATAGTTGCAGATTACGCCTGTAGTAGCTCTGATGCTGAAAAATTGTCTCAATAGGGAAGACGTGCTATGCTGAAATGCAGCCTTTCATACTAGCAGAGATAAAAATTGTGCAGCGCTAGGGTTCATTCCTATGCATTCATATCCTTGCCTTCATCCCAAAATAATTGCTATGCTGTGCTGACTTGTTCTGTTCAGGATCATGAGGACATTGAAGACTTTATTGAACAACTCCTGCAAGAACGTGATCAGCTGAGGTGAGTTCATTGTGAAGTGTGAATACTTCAGGCCCTTGTAGGAATGACCTTTCAGGAGGAAAAGTGTAGGACTCGGCCACGTATAGTTGTTTTCACCTGTTTGTGCATTCTTTCAACTTTCATTCTTTTAGCATGGTTTCACAGAAGGCTGTATGTACCAGTGGGGTCCATATTGAATATCTTGAGAACCATGACTTTTGTGTGAGCATGCCATCATATTTTTCGGCCTGCGGCAAGCTGTTGATTAATGTTATTGTGTTATATATGATTTGCATAAAAAGTTCGCTTGTGCAGTCCTTGCATGGAGTATGTTCTGAAAATTAAGCTTGCAGTTGATTGTATTCAGCTTGGGTTGCAATATGCACACCACTGTGTTAAAATGGACCTTGATTCCTAAACAGGCTAGGTTGTCCCTTGCAAGTAAAACTGGCTGAGGGTTGTGAAGAATTTTGTTGATTTTCTTTATTGCTCCTTATTGAATGAATGGTTAAGACTAATTAGCTGACTTCTACAGCTTTGGCTTAGGAGCCAAGGTGTCAGTTAGAAATTATTATTTATATCTGCCCTGTCAGGGCCCAGGCGCATTACAGGAAGGAGATGCTTACAAGATCAGCAGCGACTACCTTGAAATTTTCAGCACTGGAATCGGGGAGGCGGCTCCAGTCACTAGCAGTACGAAGAATGAAGGGATTGATATCGCAGAGGCTGTTTTGGAATGTGGGATCTCCATCTTGAATTTGTACTAAATATGTGGGGATACATAAGGTGGAGGAAGAAATAACAGATCTGTAGGAATAGAATTAGTGCAGTAAATCCTGTGGAAAAGGCATAAGTGAAAATATTTACATCATTGAGTGAGGGGGGGGGCAAAGGCAAAGGGTTAATTTCATTGCAGACATGTTTACTGTTCAAGATTATTTTGACAGAATAAAGTGAATCCAATGGTTATGAATGAGCTTTAAGGCATTTGCTAAAGTTATTCGATGAGGGTCCTAAAAAGGGCTTGTGTATTCTAGTTTAGGCCTTACTAGTGTTTTATACAGACTAAGCTTAGTGGGGCTGGTCGCAGCTGAGAAGTGGCGGTTTAAGAATCCGAGTATGTGGCTAGCCTAGTTAGGTATGTAGTCCATATGAATTTTCAAAGATAGGTTGTCTCTTATGTGAAGGTCTAGATATTTGTTCAGTGAAACTGACAATAACGGAACATCGTTAAGAAAATGATGAGGAATGTTATTTTAAGGCAGCTAAAGATATGCATCAAGAAACTGTGTGAAGGTACAGATTATAAGCGTGCTTTATTGCAAGGGTTAGTAATTGTGCGATATACCGTACAGTCATCTGTGAAAAGTTTTATATGAAAGATTACATTGTTCTGGCAGTCATTAATACAATTTAGCAATAAAAGAAACCCAATACAGAACCTTGGTGGCAGGTACGAGAACAGGAGGTGAGTTATAACCATTAACGGATACATTTTGACTGTGGTCTGAGAGAAAACACCAGTATTAAGGGCACTGAGATTAAGAAACAGTAAACCATGAGCAGTGGCGTCAAAAAATCAGAAAAATGTGGTCTGCAATGGGTGAAATGCGTTTCTGGAATCAAGGCAAAGGATCATGGGAATATTGCCTGCTACTGCTTCTCCTGGTTCCAAATTTCCTCCCCTGCTCGTATATGTCGTCACAGTCACTCTATTGACGTCACTTATCGTACTAATTATCCTATGAAGGCATTATGATCAGTGAAACATCACTGATTATATATCCTGTCCGCGGCAGTCGAATTTCGATGGAGGCGAAATTCTAGAGGCCTATGTACTGTGCGATGTCAGTGCATGTTAAAGAACCCCAGGCGGTCGAAATTTCCGGAGCCCTTCATTACGGCGTCCCTCATAGCCAGAGTCGCTTTTGGACGTTAAACCCCATAAACCTAAACCATCACCGATCATAATGTAGCATTGCAAGACCGACGCGACGTCAGCTCTACTCTGCTTCATTGCGTGTTCTCACACAAAATGCGAGCTGCAGTGTGACCCTAACAATAATGGGATGTGGCTTTCTGTGGAAATGCCTTGTAATGTGTGTGTAGTGGTATGTATGGTATTATGCTAGCCCACCGGCAGCCTTTACACACTGTGAGAAAAAGATATCTATCGTCTACTCAGGTGTACAGGTTTCATATCACTTTGCTGCTTGTGCAGCAAAAGACTGAAAACAGTAGGTGTTTTCATGACTTCTCTGAAATATTCCTTGAAAAAAGGGGTTCAAAACAGAATGAAAATTTTTTTGAACAAACTCAGCCATAGTGGATGTCAGTTACTATGAAATCATCCTAATACTAACTAGCTAATTAACTATATTTCATAAATTAACTTTTAAATTAGCACATTACGATGGTTAGTACCAGTGGAGGTTTTAAGCCATGGACAAGACGATGCTATACCAGTTTTTGAAACAAAGAAAATGCCTTTCTCTAAACCTCGGCAGCGTGAGAAAACTCGGTGCCTTTTTCCGCATGAAACCAAAACTGAATGCACGAGGCGCAGGGGGAGGCTGGGTGCAAATGCAACATCCACTGATAACGTATTGCAATGACTACATTGCTAAATTCGAACTTCCTGCTCCATTTATCATGGCATGCACTTTTTTTGCTTCAGTGTTCTCAAAAATAAAGACAACATAGTTGGCAATGACTATCATTTACCTTGAACCCAGTGGCGAAGCAGAAGAATATGTATGAGGTGGCGCAGTAGCTCTGGAAATTCAAACTGGATCCCGTAGGTACCGCTGCACGTTATTGGCAAATGTGCACAGTTTCAGTTCTGTGAAAAAAAAATTGGCGGTGGTTTAGCTTTGGCTAAACCTTGAGTGACGCGATAGCTACAGCTGGCCAAGTGGAACTTCGTCACGTGACCAACCACATGACGAACCACGTGATCAGCCACAGCGCCACGCCGTCAGCAGGTGCTCCTCACCACATGAACAACGTGACAGCGTGGAGGCGCCGCCACCGCCACGGCGCCGTCACGCTGAAGGCTTGAAATGCTATTGTAATGTAGCTATCGCTACAAAAAAAGCACCAGATTTTCTGTCGCTGCAGAATTTTTTTAGAAAATGACTTTTTTTTTTATTTCAAAAACGGATGTGGTATTGTCTTGTCTATGGCTTCGAGCTCCTTATTGTCACTAACCACCAGACTGTGTTTAAATAAAAATATGTTAGTGAATTTTAGTTAATTAGGTGCATATTTAAGAATATGTTTACAGTAACTTACATCTGCAGCAGCTGACTGTTCCCAAAAAATTGTCTTTCTAGTTCAAACTCCCGATTTTGAGAATTTTTGAAAGTGTTCGCCGCAGCGCCCGTTATAATGACTGGTGCATGAAACTTATTCAAACGCGTGAGAAACCGGTCGCAGCACGTGTTCTACAGCTAGCCTACACGGCTACATTGACGACAACAACTCACGCTTACATTTTGGGATTTTCTCAAGACAATCACAAGACCAGCACACAGCACGTGCTGGTCTTGTGAGGTTGCTGTACAATCAGCAGTGTTGCAGCACCACAAATATATTAGTGAATAAATTACACCAGCTTGTACAGTGACAGCAGTGAAACAGGCAAGTGATGGAAGAAAATTTGAGCCGGAAATGTATCTAGCAGGCGACTTTCTCATGATTCTTTGCGTAATAGGAAAACAAAAATACATGAATCGCCGACCAAAGGCTTGTGTCAATAAATGACGTTTTGGCTTCCTTACGGAAGCCTTGTTCACTGAAGGCTTTACTAAAAAACCCGGCTCTTAAATACGTTTCAATAATCGTCCGAGGCATCTTGCATACACTGGCGGGAGATTGCCGTCATTGCGATTAAGTGTTTTTTTGGTCGTTTGTATCGCCAGCGACTCGAGATATTGGCGTGTAAGCCCGTTTCTTCCTTTAGCGATAATAGAGGCCTCATTCCAGCAGATACGATGTTCTGCTGATACGGCATGCTCCGCAAGAGCGTTGGCAACTACTTTTTGGTTTTCTACGTCCTTCTTGTGCTCTTTCAGGCGCCTTCGAAAATTCCCGCTTTCGCCTATGTATACATAATCGCACTCAGCACAAGGGATCCGGTACACCACGCCCGGAAATTTTTCCTTTTCCAGCTTTTCCTTCACATTCACAAGTTCGTGCCGTAACTTGTGGGTGGGAACGTGGGCAACGTGCACGTCGTACGAGCGCAGCACACGTCCCAGTGCTTCGCTTACACCAGGCACATAGGGGATGGCGGCACGTGATTGGCAATGGTTGCGGGCCGTGTTCTCTAGGAGCACTGAGCGGCGTTCCACGGAGGCTAGAAATTTCCTGGTGTAGCCGCAAGTCGTCAACTCACGGCGCACTTGCACCAGGTCCGAGGCATGGTCTTGATGTCGTGAGCAAATTTTTCTCGACCTTTCGATGAGTGAAGCCGCAACAGCACGTTTGTGGCAGGCCGAGTTCACTGAGTTAAAATGTAGGTACCTGCCCTTGTGGGTCGACTTCCTGAACACTCGAAAGGAGAGGTTATGGCCCACTCGCTCCACTAACACGTCCAAGAATGGTAGTTGGTTGCCAACCTCCTCCTCGACAGTGAACTGTATGGCCTTTTCCATGCTGTTAATGTGCCTGGTGAACGCGGCAAGTGCGTCCTTCTTGACTATACAAAAACAGTCGTCGATGTACCGCAGGAACACATTAGGTCGTGGATGGAAGGAGGACAGAGCCCGGTTTTCGATGGCTTCCATGGTCAGGTTGGCGGCCGTGACAGAAATGGAAGCGCCCATTGCAGTTCCGTGCACCTGCTTGTAGAACGAACCTCGAAAAACGAAGTACGTGTTTTCGAGGCAAAACTTCAACAACCGTAACAGGTCCTGTGCCTCAAGGGGTGTTCTTTCGCTGAGCTTCTCGTCATTTTGGAGGGCAGCCGCGCAAACATCTACCGCTAGATCGACTGGGGCGCTGGTGAAGAGCGACGTAACGTCAAAAGACACAATGATGTCGTCATCCTCCACCACGACGTCACGCACTTTTTCAGTGAAGTCAAACGAGTTGCGTATGAATGTGGGTCCTTTTCCTACTAGCGGCGCGAAGACACTGTGAAGGTAGCCCGACAGCTGGCATAGGGGCGAATGGGTAAAATCCACTATCGGTTGCATAGGGACGCCTTCCTTGTGGATTTTCGGAAGGCCGTATAAAGCAGGAGCAGACCCATTGTGACAAAGGAGTCGGTAGTAGAGTGCCTTGTGCTGTGGAGGTACGATGCGAAACACATAGGCAAGATGCTTTTGCAGCTCTCGTTCTACGTTCAGGGTAGGGTCCTTCTTCAGTGCGAAGTACGTGCTCTTGTCTTGCAGGAGTTCCATCATTTTTTTGTCGTAGTCGGTGCTGTTCAAGATGACGATAGCATTGCCCTTGTCGGCGGGAAGGATAACAATTTCCCGGTTTCTGCGCAGGCTTCTTATTGCGTTGCGCTCCTCAGGAATCATGTGAGAGGCCTGTCGGGTTGGCAGTTTGGCAAGGATGCTCACAACTCGAGTTCGAGCTTCATCGCGGCGGCCGCCCTCAACTTTCATCACTGCACGTTCAACAGCACAAATTACCTTTCTTGCGTCCGGAGCAGACCCAGCGTTGAAGTTTAATCCAAGCTCAAGCACTGCTAGCTCGGATTGGGTAGGCTTGTAGGTAGACAGATTGTGGACTGTGGAGCTCGTGCTGACTGGGCGACTAGCAAAGCTGGCTTCCTCGTGGCAGGGCATCAGTCTCACCATCTTGTTCTTGTGAGCCGCTTGTCGTTGTTGAGACTGAAGGCTAGCTTTGTAGTTGGCATGCAGCTGGATGCTCGCGAACTCGTTTGGGCATATGTACTCGAGGCGGCGACGAGCAAAGAAGAGTTGATTTTGAAGGCACCTGGTTATGTCTTTGCAGTTTAGGATCCTGGCCTGCAGTAACTGACGTTCTGCTCTTGCTATGACGCTGTGTCCAAAAGCGGAGCCGACGGGTCGCAGCAAGCGGAGCGATCTGGGGATTAGGTTTCTGGCCTTGCAGGCGAGGTTGAAATCTAAATGGTCCCTAAATGAAGATAGTCGGACGGTCATGGAAACGTACTGGCGGACTTGAGTTATGAAAGGCTGGCCATACGACCGTCGTAACTGGATGAAGTGTAAGGTTGGACGAAATCTCGTCTGGTCGGGTAGTAGCGTCATAGGAAAACAAAAATACATGAATCGCCGACCAAAGGCTTGTGTCAATAAACGACGTTTCGGCTTCCTTACGGAAGCCTTGTTCACTGAAGGCTTTACTAAAAAACCCGGCTCTTAAATACGTTTCAATAATCGTCCGAGGCATCTTGCATACACTGGCGGGAGATTGCCGTCATTGCGATTAAGTGTTTTTTTCAGTCGTTTGTATCGCCAGCGACTCAAGATATTGGCGTGTAAGCCCGTTTCTTTCTTTGGCGATAATAGAGGCCTCATTCCAGCAGATACGATGTTCTGCTGATACGGCATGCTCCGCAAGAGCGTTGGCAACTACTTTTTGGTTTTCTACGTCCTTCTTGTGCTCTTTCAGGCGCCTTCGACGCTATGACGCTACTACCCGACCAGACGAGATTTCGTCCAACCTTAGACTTCTTCTTTGCGTAATCTTTCGAAGTGCACCACATCATAAGTTTAGCATCCATTGGGCGAAACTAATTGTTAGTGAAAGATACGAAGTGCTTTGCATGAGAAAAATTTTCTGAAGCTGTGTTGACAGCTAATGAGATGAGCCTATAGTTATTAAGTGATGAAAGAGTAATATATGAATTATGCAAAGGAACTACCTTCATTACCTTCCAGTCATGAGGGATAGAATAGCACTTGCACTGACTCTGCAAAAATTTCTTAAAGAATCACAGATTAGTAAATAGCTGTGCTTTTTGAGAACTTCGTTTTAATACTGTCAAATCCTGAGCAAGCTGGAACCTTTGGTTTCGTGATCAAACAGGATATGCTAACAGAATCAGTGATTATTAAATTCATGGAAACGAAATCAGAAGGGCACGGAGCAGGGTGAAAGGTTGGCGATGTGGCCAGAAACCACAAGACGAAAACTCCATTCAGTGCTCCACAGTAATCACTCTTGTATATCGGGGTGTCGCTCTCATCAAATAGGTCTACTGTAATGTACTGATCTCATTTCAAAACTTTTTGTGGTTACTTCTATGAAAAGGCGACAGTGTGCATGGATAAAATTAATTTTTTGTCATAGATGTCTCTTATTTATATTTATTTCTTAGTGTGTTTATACAGGGTGTTTTACCTAAAACTGTGAGCAATTTTTAAAAACAGGCTTTTGTAGTTAGAAGAGCGCTTTCTTCGGCATAGTGTATAGTGTATGCATACAGCATATTCTAGTGTATACAGCTGGGACATGTTAACTAGCAGGCTGGTTAACTAATATTATATAGGTAACATCTAATTTAATATACATTTCAGTTTTTACACTGTTGAAAATGCCATTCTCTTCACCACTGGAGTGCAAGCAATTTTGGGGCTGCACACGGACAGATGCACGGCCGGACAGAGCGCTAGCCATGCCTACGAGGTTGCACCACACAGTCGCATGGGTGTCACGTGCTCTCTTCCTTGTCGCTGCTCCCTCTTGGGCGCTGTGAAAAGAGCACCCGACACCCACGTCACTGTGTTACGCAACATCGTAGGCATGGCTAGTGCTCTCTCTGGCCGCGCGGTTTCGGTTTTCGCCTGTGTGCTGCAGTGGCGACGAGAATGCCATTTTGGAAAATTTAAAATATGATACGGATACAGTTAGGTTCCTCTCAATAATTGGCTGACTTAACTGTAATAGTTGAAAAGTTAACTATTCAATATTAGGTAATTACCCTGCTAGTCAGCATGGCTTAGCTATATATTCTGATGCATACCACTGCCGAAAACGCTATGCTTAGTGCTTCTATTCATCTGTGCTGTTTAGTTTCTGGTCTTTAAAGGGAGTCCTTGCAGGCACTTCACTAAAGTGCATCCGGCATGGTAGTCCCAGTTTTGCATGTATCCCTCTAAGAAAAGAGTTGAGCAAGGTCATGTCTGTAGAGCTAACATGCTAGAGCATGATTTAATATCACCCGATTCCATCGCCTTTAGAGAACTTTATCGAGCCAGACTTAACCATGGCTACTGCCATAGGATGGTGCACTATTGCGCTGAAACCATATGTGCTGAGGACGTGTCAGTGTAAGGTCACTGCAGAAACTATCATATTCACTCGATTCTAATGCGCCCTCGATTGTAACACACACACCTTTTTCACACCGCTGATGGCAGTAGGATGTTGCTGACAGTTTCAGTTTCGTACTCAATTCTAATGCGCATGTCATTTTTAGGCAATTTTTACCGGAAAAAAGTGTGCTTTAGAATCGAGTAAATACGTTTAGTTACTGAACCTTTTAGACAATTCACTGCATACTGCTTAGCATGAAGTCAAAAATTTGTAGAGCTAACTTTACCAGCTTAATGCATTAGTCAGTGAAAGCTGTTATAGGTTTGTTTTAACCAGTTAGCACTGCATTTGTCTGTGGAACTTATCACCTGCAAGAGAAAACCTAGCCACACTAATGCGAATCAGCCAAATCTGATTTGGCCATCCATCACCTGCCAACCTCTTTCTCTCTCTCTTCCTTCTCACTACTTTTCCTCTCCATCCTCCCCTAAGCATTGAGAGGGGGATTTTCCTCTCTCCAATTTTCCACCTGGCCGCCACCTGCCAACGGTAGCAGGCAGTGACCATTGAATTTAGTTGAAAACATTAACTCCAATTCAATTCAATGACCTTAGTAAAATTAAAATAATAGCCCAGAAGTAATTAAGGCCTTATTGCTGACGCTGTATATTCTACAGTGGAATGAAGGGCTTTATTAACCTTCTAAGAACAAACCAATTGTGGCAAACCAAAGCTATAAAAGCTTTCGCTGTAAAAAATTATAGACGACCATTGCGATTGATACAGCAGCGAATGTGTTAGCACAGCCACTGTAGGTTTGTTTTGCTCTAAAAATGGGTGTTGTGGAGATTAAGTCACACATTTCTGGATAAGTTTGGTTTGTTCATCCGCAGCACATTAAAATAGTTGGCCTTCTCATCACACACTTTATCAAAATCCATATGCTGAAGTCTAGCTTGTTTTTGAGAGTCTGCCATCAAAATTTAGGTAGAATTGTGCATGGCTGAGGAGCAGTTTTGCCTTCTTCAAAATCTTCTAGACTGACGATTTTGGTGCTCTGACATCAGCACATCAGTTATGAATGCTAGGCTGAAGGCTTGCAGTCACAAACACCAAGATGTCTGCCTCTTGTTACGTTTCGCCTACGACGCGCGGTATAGCCGGCGCGGATGCAACGGACGCCGGGGCTTCGTTCAAAGTGGCGGTCATTTTGGGCCCATTCAGTGCTGCCGTAACGCCTCCCGCCAAGCGCGTCCAGGCAGGTTTCAATGCCACGTGTCGTCGTGTGTGCGTGTGTGTGTGTGCATGGTGGTGCCCACGCTTGTCAAAGCGCGGCAGCCGGGGAGAGGAGCTCCCCAACTGGGAGGCGAGGAGGTCTGACCGGCGCCGGCCCGGCGGACGCGTCACTTCACGTCTGTACATGTCCGTGCGTCGCCGTCTCGTGTGACTCATCCAGAGCCGTTCCTTCTTGCCCTCGACTCCGAGGGTATAAAAAGCAGCTGCCCTGGACGCCAAAGAGAGACTTCGATTTCTTCCTTCGAGTAATGTGGTCGCCCTGACCGGCTGCTCTTTTGCGATGCCAGAATAAACAAGTTGTTCTGTTGCCAGTCGACTCATCCTTTGCCGGGACCTTCGGATGTTTCCAGCTGTGCCCCAGGCCGCCAGGCCAACGCTACCCTTGGGGCTTGCAACCCATTTGCAACACTCTACACTTTGATGTTGGAGTTCTGTGCTATGTTTTCTTATGCACCTCAGTTTGCTGAGTGTCATATACCTTTTCAATATTGTGAATGCACTTGCTTATGACATCTCCTGGCAGCCTTACGCTCTGTGCTATGTTTTCTTATGCACCTCAGTTTGCTCAGTGTCATATACCTTTTCAATATTGTGAATGCACTTGCTTATGACATCTCCTGGCAGCCTTCCTCTTACTGCCACCCGCTGCTCCCGAGGCAAGAATCATGTCTTCCTTCTTCTCATTGTGTGTAGTGCATCTTTCCCACCTAGAAGAAAAAGAAAGTCAGTAGATCGTCACTCTGCTAAAGCTTAGCGATGCAGAAATGCATTGTGGCTACATACATCTTGCGCGAGATTGTGTGACGTTTCCTGCTGCAACTATCAGTTGCAGCAAAATTGTTTAGCTACTTGCCTGTTCTTGTTTGTACGCTGGCACTCCTCTTGTCTGCTTCAAAACAGCTTTTATAAAAATATGGCACTCTTTGCTCTTTGCTCATTATTTTCGTACATCTTCGCGGTGCTTTTGGTCCTTCGACAGTGAACATGAAGGTTTGCCATAGGAGAACTTCTTGTTTGGCAAGTTGGTAGCAGTTCGCTGTGAATAATTAAAGGCACCAAAAAACATACACAAGAGAAGACAATGTGACGAAGCGCCCTGTCTCACTGTCTTGCTGTCTTCTCTTGTATATGCACGTTTTTTGGTGCCTTTAATTATTCACAGTGAAGGTTTAGAGGCTAGCAAAGCATAGTCATTGAGCTCACTCATGCTTTCCATGATCCAAGACAGACTGTATGCTACAAATTGCTAGCAAACTTGTAGTGATTGCATAAATGACTGTAAAGCTGTCAATTCTTGAACGCATGCCAAGTAATGGTGGTGATGTTAAACATTTTATTCACTAAAAAGCTTTGCGTTCTCCCAAACTTTATGGGTTCTTAGTCCAAAGTTTCAACGGCATTAGTTGTTTGCTGCACCCACTGAATCATCTGTATTTTGTCCTCCAGGCTTGAGCTGTACAGCATGGCCTCCCACTGCTCAGGTTGTGGGTTTGGAATTCTTGGGGTGGCCTGCATGCTTTGGCAAGCCAGCATAATACAGTGTGGGGTGTTCCCCGCGTAGCGGGCATGCATTTGGGTATAATGCTACAGACAAACACATGCCCACGCATTAGTCTCTTACACCACATACACCCCACATTATGTCGAATGCTGAACAGCCAGGTTTAGGCACCACCGGATAGATTGCATAGGATTCATGCATCAACGAGCCAATGGGTGAACACAAACTCTGGCAACTTTCTGCTGTACTCAGAACATGTAAGGTGGAGGCCAAGAGATGCATTTGTGCATTAAAATGAACTGAGGCCATGCTGACTGGGAATTCCTTTCTTTATTCAAATGTTTTTTACTTGGACCTGCTTATATACCTGTATTGTGTCACTATCAAGCATAGCATCAGTGGCGATAATTGTGGTAGTGTTTCATTGGTTGAACGTAAGTAGAGTGCTGCATCTTTTTAGAAACCTCAGCTCATTATCATGAGGCACCCTTATGCCACCTGTTTATTTTTTTTTTCGCTGCCTTATTCTTATTTCTTTGTGCTGCTGCCCAGGAAAACCACCAAGTCCCTGTTCAACGCCAACTTTGGGAGCATCTTCCGCACACATCACAACCCGACGTACTTCTCGCGCCGCCTCTTCCGCTACTCTGACATCTACATGTCCCATGTCACCAACCTGCTCAACTACTCGCTGCGCCACACTTTCTACCCACGACGCGGAGCCCTCCCCCACGAGTGCCACACCCCGCACAGCTAAGTATTTCGTTTTTGACCAAGCATGCCACGGCTGTATGGTGGGGAGTGCCACTTAGTTCACTCATACACTGGCAGCGTTTAGTGTAGGGAGAAATTAAGGTGGATATTTCCAGCACTGTCAGTATGAAACGCTGGTGAACTGCACTCTTCTCTTGACTGCATGGTGACCTGAACGATGGCATAATGCATGGCCACCCAAACAATGCCACAAGAGGTACAGCAGTTTTTGTTGCTGAAAGGCATTGCTTGCTTCTCAGACAACCAGGCCATTTTGTTCAAAGTGAGCAGACTCCAGCGGTAATTTATGGCTCTTTGTGCCCTCGAGACAGGATGTCTTAGATGAGCACCATCTCAGTATCAGAATGGAGTTCGGGGACTACCAAGCCATCTATATTACCATATAGGCTGTTGTGAGGTTGGCCTCAGCTGCATAGCCATCCGGGGCCTTGTTGAAACAATCATTGTGGGGCCCTACTATACATGCTGCTCAGTCTGTGGCTTTGGTTACACCGAATGTCACTGGCAGCTACTTAGTGGAAGAAAATTGTGGTGCCAGCACATCATGTGTGGTTTGGTGATTTTTTTTAAGTGTTGGCGTAGTACTGACACGAATTCTCTCATGAGAGTTAACAGATTAATGAAACTGAGATCATGTTTGTTTGTTTGTTTTGAGTCAAGGCCTGATATCTACTTCATATTAGGGGGCAACTTACCTCCATATGTGCCGGTATGAATTTCATTGCTCAGAGGCTAAGTAAGATTTTGCCATTTTGCTATTTAACTCTTTTAAGTACTTCGTCATTCGGGGGTATTGCATGGCAGAGAGGTCTGGTGGGCTTGTTATATGGTAGCACATCGTGTTAAAAACTATTAAAAACTGTTCTTATTGATAACTTCGTGTATTTTGACTGCGTCCATTATAATTTTGGAAAAATTGAGGTGCTGAGCATCATTGGCAAAGTACCACAGGGCCCAAGGAATCCTGATCTGTGTAGCCGTATTGTCTCGCACTCATAAAGTAACATAAACAAATTAAAATCAGCCAGCATAGGCGAACAAGATGAATGTTATAATAGAAGTTGTGCAGCTTATTGCTAGCGCGACATGGGAGAAAGAAGTATGTGGGTGTTACGACTGGCACATAAATGTACAGTGAAAAAGTGGATGGTGGTTTTTGTCTTTGTGAGGGTCTGTTTGTGTTGTTATACAAAATGCAGGGAGTATTTGTACTCGAAATTGTTGCCTTCCGTTGTAGAAGTGCATGTGCAGAAGTCGTTGCTCTCCGTTTGCTTGCAGCACCAATGCTCCATATTTGGAGCTCTATATTTTCTTATTGTCTACGGTTTGTACACTGTACGGCGTATGGATAATCGTGAAATTTTTAATGGGTGTTTGGTTGTTATATGAAAGGACTTATGTCAGGCTATTTGTGTCATAGTAATCTCACGGAGTTTGTCATCATGTTTGAAGCTGTTTTGGTATTATATTTTACAAGATTCGCATTCAGCCAATTAGAAGTTTCACAGTAGCATTTGTGACCAGTTATAAAGAACACAGTGTTAAGTTATTCTGCATTGTGTAACTAGCTGGTAGTAAATATTTGGTTTAATCTTTAACTTCGAGAAAGGTTTAAATTCTGATTGTGTGCATAACATGGCCTTGGGGGTCTTGCTTTTAAAGTCTAAGGTTGTTAAATAGTTTTTTAATAAAGTGTTTAAGTAAATGCTGAAAATAACTTCCTGGTGTCAAGGAAAAGAGGTGGCTGATGCATCATTGTATTTCACCATGTGTGAAAGAGCATTAGTGGATTTATTTTTTTTGCTTTTTGAAAACAGTTCATAAGGTTATTTAAGCTATTATGTTAATCTTTCAACTACATGTACTAGCAGCACGAGTCAGGCATTAAAATTAAAAAAAAAAACCTGCTATTGGACATTCGTTTACTAGCGTACTTGCTGCTGGAAGTGTGTTTTGAACAGCCAAATGAATTTTCATTGTTGTGGGTATTGCTGTGCACGTGCTGTAAGAGTGGAGATATGCTGACGCTAGAGGGCTTTCAATGTACAGACTGTTTTGGATTTCAAACCTGTCAAAGTTAGTTTTTTTTTCTTGCTGAAGTGTGCAAACCTCTGTGCTGCTTTTAAAAAGTTGACTAGTAGCTTGCCGTTGGGAACCATAAGACTTGTCTAGTCTTCACCACGGTCCCGGTGTGCATATTATGCTTTGCAGCGTAGATGTGCAGAAAATGCTGTCTTTAGGCAAAAGAAATAGCGCAAGTCTTGTGAGATAGAAAGAGAGTACTTTGGTGGAGTTTTGTTGTTTAGTCAAGTTACAGCGTAGTTGGGAAGTAGTGTGCCATAGAGCTTAGCCAGGCCGAATAATTAGAGGTTCAGTGCTTTTACATGCAACTTTTTTGAGCTTTTTACCTCCTTTGCAAGTATTGCTTTTGTTTATGTATTGATATTTCACGACATACTTGATGTCGTATAGCCATTTACTGCTTCGTTTAGTACCTTCTGCCACTTTTTTTTTGTTAACAGAACAATTTTACCTTGCAGCACCCATCAGCTTGAGCTTTATGGCAGAGGTATACACCATGGCAGTTGTTTAGTGTATGCATTTCTTGGCTATGAGGTGCTAGCCTGGTTTTTCAGTTTGTTCATGGTGAATGAAAGTTGACCTTTCAGTGGAATAAAGTCTGCGGTTTTTGAACAACAGTATGTGTTTGTTTTGAATTTTGTGCTTAGGTTGTCAAGTTGATAACCATGATTCTCTAGCCCTTGAGTGAAAGCTAACCTTTCAGTCAACTACAGCTGCCATTTAAACAGCAGTTTTTAGTTGCATGCTTGGATATCAAGATGAATTCTACTTCTGAAGCCGTTAGGGTCAGCCCTCGCAGCTTCCTATGCACTGCTCCTCTTCCCAAGGGTGTTGTGCTTGCATGACATGTTATGACTTTGCTGCACAGCCACCGCAGTCCTCCATAAAGCTGGCAATAAAATTCCAGTAAGGAAGAGTGTCAGGCAAGGAGGCACGATCTCGCCAATGCTATTCACCGCATGTTTACAAGAGGTATACAGGGGCTTGGATTGAGAACAGTTCAGGGATAATAGTTAATGGAGAATACCTTAGTAACCTGCAATTTGCTGATGACATTGTCTTACTAAGTCACTCTGGGGATGAACTACAAAGCATGATCAATGACTTAGAGAGGCAGAGCAGAATTGTGGGTGTGAAAATGAATATGCAGGAATCTAAAGTAATGTTCAACAGCCTAGCAAGGGAACAGCAGTTCACAATTGGAAGCGAGGTGCTGGAAGTGGTAAAAGAATACGTATACTTAGGGCAGGTAGTTACAGCTGATCCGGATCATGAGAGGGAAATAACTAGAAGGATAAGAATGGGGTGGAGCGCATATGGCAGGTTCTCTCGGAGCATGAATAGCAGTTTACCAATATCCCTCAAGAGACAAGTGTACAGCAGCAGTATCTTGCCGGTACTCACCTACGGGGCAGAAACGTGGAGGCTAACTAAAAGGGTTCAGCTTAAGTTAAGGACAGCGCAGCGAGCTATGGAAAGAAAAATGGTAGGTGTAACGTTAACAGACCGGAAGAGGGCAGACTGGATCAGGGATCAAACACGGGTTGATGACATCCTAGTCAAAATCAAAAAGAGGAAATAGGCTTGGGCAGGTCATATAATACGAAGGCAATATAACCGATGGTCATTAAGGCTAAGCACTATGTTGTATTTTCTTGCTTACAACCCACGCCAAAAACTGAACAATCGTGATAAAGTGAGGTGTGGGATTTATGAGGATTTTGGGGGAGGGGATCGACTTCACAGCATTGCACAGCGCTCTATACAGCGTCCACGATTCCCAACATCATTGATGCAAGTAAATCAGATGAGCAGCCAGTGGAAGGCTGTATGCTAGCTAAATGGATGGCTGACAGACTTGATGTCTTCCCACCGACTGGGCATACCTGTAAACGAAATATTGCACTGTTTTGCCGATATCATCAATACATGAAACGAAATCCCAGCCCACATGGTGGGCCAAAGCTTCAGGAGGTGCAGCCTGATAATTGAATGGGGTGAATTGAGCATTGCAGCAACCCACAGATGTACATTTATTTCAAGAACAAATTGATCACCCTCTGCGAAGTTGTGAATTGTCTAAAAAATTATACTTCCTTTAGGCAAGAGTGTGGTTTATAAGAGGGAATTTTTTTCCTCTATCGGAGGTGTCGAAATTAGGGGTGTGGGTTATACGGAGGAGCACATTACATGCGCCAAAATAGATTATTGTTGTTTGGCCGGTCAAACCTAGGAGTGAAATAGTGATAAATAAGGGAATCTTCTATGGCAGTTGCACAAATGTATTATTTAGCATCTTCTGTTTGTTATTCCTGAGCTTTCCTTGGCAGCCACATGCTGATGTCCGATTCTTTTCCAGCTTGTGTAAATGGTAGTGATCATGCGTGCCGTTATTTCCAAGAGCAGGCTGCATGGTCTGCTTCTCAGTCATAAGTGGAGCACTTATGCCGCCCGGCAAGCTCTAAATCTCTAAGATAAGAACTTTGTTCCTCATCTTTCAACACCCTTTGATCCTTAGGAAAGCCTAAGGGCTCCACTAGACTAGCGAGAAGCAAACCATGCAGCCTGGTTACTTTTGACAAAGACGGTACCTTCTTCAATGATGCTTTCACTTTGGATAAGGTCTGCCAAAGATTTTGATGCCCGTTGGATTGCTACTCTATGTGTGTGTCCACACAGGCCCACCAGCCATGGCTTCCAGTTCATCTTACGATGGCTATGGAGCAAGGATTCATCCTCCTGGATCTCCTCTTTTTGGCCGCCCATGCATGGCATGAGGTCGAACTTCTTGCCAGCCATTTTCCTGATGGAGTTAACCCTGCCCGTCCGCAGAATGTCAGCCACTAAATTTCCTTTCTTGCCATCTTCACATTTGGGAAGTCTGCAGTGGCCCGAAATGTAAAGATGGCTGTGGCCGGATGCCAGTTGCTTCTAGAAACTACCGGACCGGAAAGTTGGACCTGGTCCTTTCGAGCAGTGGTGCATGTGGGTCGCGATGGCCCCAGTGCACTAAATGTAGTTCCCTGCAGACCAGTCTGTCACAGATCTCCCCGGAGAACACTCGGACCGAAAGAATGGACTAGGCGACAGGTGTACCCACACAGACGCACATTTAATACACCCTACGTTACACAAACACTAGCACACAAAACTAACTAACAAAACACAAAGACCATCAATACACACGACCCGGGAACACTGCTACTAGCGTGTACTACTAGCGTTCTACAGTTAGTGGTCGGAGTTCGGGCTCACGGTTGGTTCGGTGCGGATGCGGCATTGCATGGGTCAAGTATCCGGCGTCAAGGTGGCGTTCGACGTGCTCGGGCTGGCGTCGCTGGCGGAGTCGTTGACTGCGTCGTACAAGCTCCCGATCCAAGCACCCGTGGAGGTGATGCCGGTGACGTTGCGTTTGGGGCACCACCCGGATGGGTGGCAGCAGCGCTGGAGACAACTCTGGCCCTAGCAGGTGGCAGTGTCCTTCGTTGACTCCCCAGAACGGGCTCAGGAATGGCAGGAAGTCCACGGTATGAAGCCGTAGAACTCAAGCTCACCGGAGCAGTAGCCAGCGTCGCTCTCTTTCAGCCGAAGCTTCCTGACCCGCCGGTGCCTCCGCTTTTCTGTTCTTCCCCTCATGCCGCGCTCTCCCTCGCGCTTTTATAGCCTTGGCGTTAGTTTACGTAATCCTTGTCGTCGTCCTCTTCTTATTCTCTTCTCCACCAATCATCTCTTCCCACCTCTCTGAATACTTCTTCATCTTCTTTATTCTTCGGTTTGTCCACGTCATCCTTATCGCCTTCCTCGTCGTCTTCTTCAAACCTCTTTTGTTCTTACTTTTATTTCAGACTCCCTATTATATGTGGCAAAGGCCCCTCTCTGAAGAGTTTTTCCATGAAAAACTGCTCACATCATCCTCATCTTCAAGCCATCCAGCCAACCGACTATCTTCTGTGGCGATTCTGGACTTCGCACACAACACATCGCACATGTCCAGCACACACCAAAAGCACACCACAAACACAGCACACCAAACTGCATTTTCGGAATATTAACACACCACTGCTGTTGTCCGTACGGTGTTCTTAATAAACATGTTATTGTCCACAACACACTCCATTGGATAATCACATAACAACAACAGCAACAACAACAACAAGATACATCCCACAGATACCTAGAGCTGTTCAGTTGGCTCTACTCATGAAGTCCACTCCAACGTTATCTCTGCCTTTAATGTATTCCAGCTGAAACAAGTATTCTTGCAAGGCCAAACTCCATCTCATCACTTTACTATTGTTCATTTTGGCCGAGCTAGCGCGATTCTCTTCTTGCAAAAGTACGGCTCCTGATGCTCGGTCTGATGCATCAGTGTGAAGAACAAATTCTTTATTCAAATTCGGAGCAAGCAGAACGGGCGGTTTTGCCATATGCCATTTTAACATCACGAATGCGTTTTCATGTTCAGCAGTCCAATTCAGCTTATTGCTTGCACCCGTAGTGAGTTCGATAAGCGGATCGGCTTTGTGGGCATAATTGGGAGTAAGGTCCCTGTAGTATCCCGTTAAACCCAGGAACGACTGTACGTCTTTCTTGGTCGTCGCTGTCTGGGCTTGCTGTATTTTGACCAAGATGTAGTCTTTCTTCGCAATGCGGCCCATCCCCAGCTTGTGCCCAGGAGAAGAAATGGCTTCAAAGCCCACCTCACATTTTGCCGGTTTTATGGTCAGCCTGGCTTACTGAATTCTGTCAAATAGTTTTTCCAGTATAATTACATGCTCTTCCCACGTATCTGTTGCCACAAGGATATAATCAATACACTGTTCTACATTTTGGAGCCCATCCAAAACCTTCCTCATCAGCTTCGTGAATATTGCGGATGCTGTCTTCAAATCAAAAGGCATGAATTTAAACTGAAATAAACCTGCCGAGCAAGAAAAGGCAGTCTTCTCTTGCGACGAATCTTTCATTGGTATTTGCCAAAACCCTTTAGCTAAGTCAAATTTAGAAAAAAACCTCTTGTGAGCCACTGAAGAAGGATGGAAAGTTGGGCTAGTTGGTAACAGTTCATGGTGGGTGGAACAGCGCGAACAGACGAAAGACGAGAATAGAAGACACAGACAAGCGCTGACTCGCAACTAATGATTTTATTAAGAAGAACATACGTTTTATATTAAAAAAACACGTGATATATCAGGCACATAGCAATTGCATTGGCACTTTTCAGTGGTTATCTCGCTGAATTCAATGGTTACATTATGAATTATCTAAAAAAGAAACCTCCTTATCTACAAGAATCAAGCAAGGCTGGCTCACACACTCCGCTTGTCTTTTCCGAATGAAATATGCCTCCATTATTTCCCTGGTTGTTTTTTCTTTATGGCGAAACAAAATCTTTGTTTTGGTGACCAGGGGGCGGCATTTTTTCTTTTTCTCCTGTTTTCCGCACTCTCGGCAGTAATCTTTCAAATGGGAATAACTTAAATCCGAGAGCGAATTCAAGTGTTCCCTGAACCGAATATTAATGCAATGGCTGGTTTGGCCTATGTAGACTTTCTTGCAAGTGAGTGGAAGCTCATAAACGACTGAACATGCGCAACCGACCAACCGTGACCTGTGCGCAACTTGGCAATGGAACGGGCTAGCTCTATTTATATGTTCGTGGCGATTGCTAATGGCTCGGCATAGCCCACTCAACTTATATGGCGCCGAAAAAAACGTCTACTTCGAAACGACCAGCCACATTTTTCAAATTGTGCGCTATCTTGTGTGCATATGGAATAACAGCTAGATTCTTAGGTGACCTTTCATTTTTTGGTTTCATAAATTCTGCTCTTACCAATCGCAAAAGTTTTTCACAAGTTGATGAAATAACAATGTCTGGAAAACCTGCGCTTTTTAGCCTACGTACTTGTGACAGCACACTATCTGTAACGCAATGGTGACATGAATGCTGAAGGCTAGAGCGAATGCAAGACATAGCAATTCCATTTTTTACAATCTTCGAGTGCCCGGATGAATAGTTTAAAACAGGTTTTTGGGACCTTGGTGAATACTCCCAACACACGTGGTCATTTTTGAAAAACAATTTGAGGCTTAAAAACTGGAGAGCATCGTTTGATGGAACCTCAAAAGTGAATGACAACCCCTTAGCATTCTCGCGAAAGAGCTTCAATATGTCCACTAGCCTCCTGCTGAAGTTTTCTTTCTCAGCCAGTACCAGAAAATCGTCTACAAATCTGAAAATGTGTATCGCCAGTCCATCGACGTGTTTGTTAATAGCTCTATCAACTTGACCTAGGAAAATATTGCTTAATGTGGGCGCCACCTTCGATCCATTACATATGCCCTTTTTTTGGACATACACTTCATCTCGCCACCCAACGTATGTGGACTTTAAATAAAACGACAATATTTCAAGAAAGGTCTCGACAGATACCCCGCATTGACCCATAAAACGCACTTCATCATTTTCTTCAGCGATGCACTTTTTGACTGCTTTCAACATTCCTTTTTGAGGCAGAGAATAATATAGGTCTTCAATGTCGACACTGAAGCCTGAGCACAATCCCGGATTGCTAAGCTTTAGGAACTGGGTCAGCCTATCTGTCTTATCAACCACAAATGGATCGTTCACAGTGAACTTTGAAAGATGCTTTTGCAAGTAACTTGATACAGAGCATTGCCAAGTGCCTGCTTCAGAAACGATGGCTCTGAAAGGAATGTTGCTTTTATGAGTTTTTGCAGAGAAAAACAAATCTAACTTATCACCTTTCATTTTCAGTGTAGTCGTCGCCAAAGACCCGAGATTACATTCGTTTAGCATTGAAACGACCCGCTCTTTTACACCACTGCAATCCACATTAACTCGTTTGAAGCACTTCTCAACGGCTTCCAAAGCCTTTTCTGCATAGATGCCTTCTGGGGCTACAACAAAATGACCTTCTTTATCGGACAAAATAAGCCGCAATTTGCTGCATTCGAAAAACTCAACCAGGGCACACAAGTCCTTACTCCTTCGTGACGCTCCCGGTGAAGCTACCAGGGCGTTGACGCTCTCTTCTAGGAATCTCGGGCGTGCTCCCTCGACGACCTTCCTGGAGATGCTCCTGGAGAGGGCCAACCTTTCCACCGGCGAAAATACAGGTTCTTGAGGGAACTTTTGTCCCTGCTCAAGGGTCTTCCGATGTTGCTGTGGTAGATGCGCATCGGCCAGCAGCTGCACTTTTCCAACTGGTGCTTCTGTCTTCCTCTTCCTAGGAAGATCCGGAATGGCGGATGCCCACAAAAAATCCGTTGTCTGTTGTGAGGTGATGAGCCACTCCTTGTACATCCTGTGTCATTGATGTTCACTGCCCAAGTTTCCACAAGCCACTCACAAGCATTCTTTGAAGTAGCGAGCCTGTCGCCATAACTCAGAGCGCAGAATGCGGCACATCCTTCTGGAGTGCCCCACTGACAGCTGTAACGGACCGCAATACACTTGCAAATCCGTAGGGCAAAGCCCATTCTTGAAGTGCCAAGCAACCACTCGTGCTCTGTATACGCACACCGCATAACACGTCGCGATGCACTCGGGGTTAATACGGTTGAAGTTAAAACAAGAAAAAGGGCCCTGTGCAGAAGAAATACACTGAAGAAGGATGGAAAGTTGGGCTAGTTGGTAACAGTTCATGGTGGGTGGAACAGCGCGAGCAGACGAAAGACTAGAAGAGAAGACACAGACAAGCGTTGACTCGCAACTAATGATTTTATTAAGAAGAACATACATTTTATATTAAAAAAAACACGTGATATATCAGGCACATAGCAATTGCATTGGCACTTTTCAATGGTTATCTCGCTGAATTCAATGGTTACATCATGAATTATGTAAAAAAGAAACCTCCTTATCTACAAGAATCAAGGAAGGCTGGCTCACACACTCCGCTTGTCTTTTCCGAATGAAATATGCCTCCATTATTTCCCTGGTTGTTTTTTCTTTATGGCGAAACAAAATCTTTGTTTTGGTGACCAGGGGGCGGCATTTTTTCTTTTTCTCCTGTTTTCCGCACTCTCGGCAGTAATCTTTCAAATGGGAATAACTTGAATCCGAGAACGAATTCAAGTGTTCCCACAACCGAACATTAATGCAACGGCCGGTTTGGCCTATGCAGACTTTCTTGCAAGAGAGTGGAAGCTCATAAACGACTGAACATGCACAATCGACCAACCGTGACCTGTGCGCCACTTAGCAATGGAACGGGCTAGCTCTATTTATATGTTCGTGGCGATTGCTAATGGCTCGGCATAGCCCACTCAACTTATACGGCGCCGAAAAAACAACGTCTACTTCGAAACGACCAGCCACATTTTTCAAATTGTGCGCTATCTTGTGTGCATATGGAATAACAGCTAGATTCATAGGTGACCTTTCATTTTTTGGTTTCACAAGTTCTGACCTTACCAATCGCAAATGTTTTTCACAAGTTGATGAAATAACAATGTCTGGAAAACCTGCGCTTTTTAGCCTACGTACTTGTGACAGCACACTATCTGTAACGCAATGGTGACATGAATGCTGAAGGCTAGAGCGAATGCAAGACATAGCAATTCCATTTTTTACAATCTTCGAGTGCCCGGATGAATAGTTTAAAACAGGTTTTTGGGACCTTGGTGAATACTCCCAACACACGTGGTCATTTTTGAAAAACAATTTGAGGCTTAAAAACTGGAGAGCATCGTTTGATGGAACCTCAAAAGTGAATGACAACCCCTTAGCATTCTCGCGAAAGAGCTTCAATATGTGCACTAGCCTCCTGCTGAAGTTTTCTTTCTCAACCAGTACCAGAAAATCGTCTACAAATCTGAAAATGCGTATCGCCAGTCCATCGATGTGTTTGTTTTATTTAAAAACCGCATACGTTGGGTGGCAAGATGAAGTGTATGTCCAAAAAAAGGGCATATGTATTGGATCGAAGGTGGCGCCCACATTAAGCAATATTTTCCTAGGTCAAGTTGATAGAGCTATTAACAAACACATCGATGGACTGGCGATACTCATTTTCAGATTTGTAGACGATTTTCTGGTACTGGTTGAAAAAGAAAACTTCAGCAGGCGGCTAGTGGACATATTGAAGCTCTTTCGCGATAATGCTAAGGGGTTGTCATTCACTTTTGAGGTTCCATCAAACGATGCTCTCCAGTTTTTAAGCCTCAAATTGTTTTTCAAAAATGACCACGTGTGTTGGGAGTATTCACCAAGGTTCCAAAATCCTGTTTTAAACTATTCATCCGGGCACTCGAAGATTGTAAAAAATGGAATTGCTATGTCTTGCATTCGCTCTACCCTTCAGCATTCATGTCACCATTGCGTTACAGATAGTGTGCTGTCACAAGTACGTAGGCTAAAAAGCGCAGGTTTTCCAGACATTGTTATTTCATCAACTTGTGAAAAACTTTTGCGATTGGTAAGGGCAGAATTTGTGAAACCAAAAAATGAAAGGTCACCTAAGAATCTAGCTGTTATTCCATATGCACACAAGATAGCGCACAATTTGAAAAATGTGGCTGGTCGTTTCGAAGTAGACGTTGTTTTTTCGGCGCCGTATAAGTTGAGTGGGCCATGCCGAGCCATTAGCAATCGCCACGAACATATAAAAAGAGCTAGCCCGTTCCATTGCCAAGTGGCGCACAGGTCACGGTTGGTCGATTGTGCATGTTCAGTCGTTTATGAGCTTCCACTCTCTTGCAAGAAAGTCTACATAGGCCAAACCGGCCGTTGCATTAATATTCGGTTGCGGGAACACTTGAATTCGCTCTCGGATTCAAGTTATTCCCATTTGAAAGATTACTGCCGAGAGTGCGGAAAATAGGAGAAAAAGAAAAAATGCCGCCCCCTGGTCACCAAAACAAAGATTTTGTTTCGCCATAAAGAAAAAACAACCAGGGAAATAATGGAGACATATTTCATTTGGAAAAGACAAGCGGAGTGTGTGAGCCAGCCTTCCTTGATTCTTGTAGATAAGGAGGTTTCTTTTTTAGATAATTCGTGATGTAACCATTGAATTCAGCGAGATAACCATTGAAAAGTGCCAATGCAATAGCTATGTGCCTGATATATCACGTGTTTTTTGAATATAAAATGTATGTTCTTCTTAATAAAATCATTAGTTGCGAGTCAGCGCTTGTCTGTGCCTCCTCTTCTAGTCGAAATTTCGTCTGTTCGTGCTGTTCCACCCACCATGATCTTGTGAGTCACATTAGCGAACATCACATCCGCTCTTGGTATAGGTTCGTCATCGGGCACTATGGTGTCGTTTAGCCAACGAAAATCTACACACAATCGGTTAGTACCGTCGGGCTTTTTGACAACCACGAGAGGCACATTGTATGCTGACCATGACCTCTCAATTACACCCAGCTCTAACATAACCCGCACCTCATTTTCAATTGATTCTTGAACTACTAACGGTAGTGGGTATTGTATCACGCTGATTGGTCTATCTCTAGAGAGATCTTGTTTGTAACCTATGACATCCGTTTTGCCTGGCACATCCGAAAACACATCCCCCTTGCTTGGGAGTAGGGCCTTTATCTGTGATCTTCTGTCTTCATCCAAATCGGGGTTTATTAGCACGTTATCCCATCCTACAGTTTTCTTCCCACTGCACGGGGGCACCTCGGCAACATCATATATATGTATCTCGTCTGCCACTACCGAGCATGCTACCTTGGGGGCGTACCGTATGGGAACTCTTTCTTCGTATTTTTTCAACATGTTTGCATGGAAAACCTTCTTGGTGTTATTTATCAATAACTCATAATCCATTTCCTTTTTCTTCCGCGTCACAAGGTACGGGCCCTTCCATTGCATCAGTAACTTATTATGATCCATAGAATGCAGGACGAGAACCCTGTCACCCGGATTCAGATTCCTGTGACTGGCTTTCTTGTCATAGTATCCCTTATACCATTCGTGCTTCCTTTCCAGTCCTTGATGTGTCAGAGCCTGCACGTTTCCTTCAACCTGTCCCACAACTCAAGAACGTACGTGTATGTTGTCTTGAGATCTGATGCAATCTCTTTATTAGCCCACAGCTCCTTGAGTATTGCAAGTGGACTTCTAACGGTTCTCCCATACAACATCTCGGAATGAGAGATACCAAGACTCATTTGTGGTACCTCACGGTAAGTGAACAAAAGAGCTGGGAGATACCTATCCCAATCCGTAGGTCTCTCCTGGCGCATTTTCCTGATCATAGTTCTGAGGGTGCCGTTGAAACACTCTACAAGCCCATTGCACATGGGATGGTATGGCATTGTTAGTAACTGCCTTACTGACAAAAGGCGGTTAACCTCCTTCATTAGTTCTGATGTGAATTTCGAGCCCCGGTTAATCAAAATTTCCCTCTGGAATCCATAACGCGAGAACATCTCCTCAAGACCCTCCGCCACTTGGATACTGTCAATAGTCGATGGAATAGTGTCAGGATAACGAGTGGCCATGTCAACCAGAGTAAGCACATATCTATTGCCTCTGGCGGATACTGGAGATATTGGCCCCACAATGTCAATAGCCACTCTTTGAAACGGTAGGTCGATGGCTGGCATCTTGCCCAGAGGTACGGGATCAACTTTACCCTTCGGAACTGTGCACTGGCACACGTCACATGAGCGAACAAAGCGTTTAACGTCACTCTGGACACCTGGCCAGAAGAACTCCTCGGTGATCCTAGACACAGTCTTTTGAACACCCTGGTGTCCGGCCATTATGGCGTCATGTCCTAAGCGTAACACTGTCTCTCTCATATCTTTTGGTAACACCAGCTGTTGGACCCGCCTTCCTGAGCTAAATATGCATTCCCTGTGCAGAAGACCGTTTACCAATTGGTATTCGAATGACTTGCGACTCCTCTTTCTTTTCACTTTTTTCCCGACTCTTTCAAAGCAGGCCTTCAAGCTCGGGTCTTCTATTTGCCTAATTGCAATTTTGCCCGGTGTTATGCTCAGGTACATCGTAACAGGAGTAGAAAGCGGACGCTGCGTTGCTTGGGTTGTCGCTTGAGCTCTTGTCTCCTTTGCCGACGAGAAACTGACTGCCCCATCACCCGCCTTAGCTGTTGTGGGCGTTTCTTCCTTTGGGCGTTCTTTCAACGTCGAGCATCCTCCACTCAGGATCGGGGTCCTCGACACTTCTTGCACCCGTAATGTTTCCCAAGATGAGATTGTAGATGGGTTGCTCTACGCATTTTGCCAGTATACCTGTCCAGTATAATATGGCGTGGACAATAGAATCCTGGCTTCAGGAAGGTACCTTACTGTGCTATCTACAAGAGTGACGGCCGACACTTCCCCTGTAAGATCCTCGTCCTTCACCAGGCTTCTCTGAACCAAAATTGTGCTGGCTCTGCTGTCCCCAAGCACCAATACAGGATGGTCCCCTATTTGCCCAACCACCACCGGCATTGCTGTTTTCGACTTGGGTGTTCTACTCCCCGCCTCATTTTTCAACGGCGTTTGCTCTCCTTTCAGCTGTGGAACTTCAGGTGGTGTGACAAGTTCTGCCCGAGGGTTGACAACGCATGCAGCTCAGCCCTGCACTCTATATCGGCACTCATCCACAGTGTGTCCTCTCCTCCTACAAACCTCACACACAACCTGTGTCTTTTGGGCAACGCTACTGGTCTGGCAGTCAACTGCATGGTGTCCCACCTTGCCACAGAAAAAACACCTTACTGGCGCCTTAGATACACCGCCATATGCTCTTGGTTTTGTCGCATCTGTTTCTGGAACCTTTTGTGTTTCCTCCCTTGCTTTACTCATATTTCTCAGCCCTTGAGCCTCGAGGAATTGGTCTGTAGTGTCGGCAAACTCTTCCAATGAACACAACTTTCTTTCTTTCAGGAATAGTGCTAGCTTTGAGCTGCAACATGCTAAAAATTGCTCTCTGACCAGCTTGTCATGCACTCCTTTAAAACTCTTTTCTGTGTTTGACATATCAAGCCACCTATCGAAATAGTTGGTCAGCCTGCAGGAAAACTGCTTAGTGGTTTCAGAATCCTCAGGTTTCGCGGTGCGAAATTTCTCACGAAAACCCTCTGCCATGAGCCTGAATCTTTGGAGGAGTGCCTTCTTTCTCGTAGTCCATGGACTCAGCAGCAGGCATCCTTCCAAACACATTCAGGGCCTCCCCGACTAAACACATGCTCATGCCGTGGCCCATTCACTTCGCGCCCAGCCTTGCCTCAAAGCTATCCGCTCGAATCGTTGCAGATACGCGTCCAAATCATCTCTTTTGTCATCAAAAGGAGCCATCAGCTTTCTTGGACAAACTCTGGCCGTTCTAGGAGATTCTGTACCCGCTAAGGAACGCTGATCATTGTCCGTGATCTCCTCATATCCTCTCGCGACATACACCCGTTTCCACAAAAGAAACTCCTTCTCCCGTTCTATCCTTTTCTCCTGTTCTGCCTCGCGAGCTCTTCTAGCCTTGCGCTCTTCTGCTTCGCGAGCGTCTGCACGTGCTTGCGCCCTTTCCTCTCTCTGGCTATCTACCTCCTCTTTCTGCCTCTGTTCCTCCTCTTCATAGTGAAGCATAGCTTCTTCCTTGCTTAACCCTAGCTTGAGCGCCAGTTCTAGCGTTTTCGCCAAATCCATACTTTCTGCCATCGAGAGAGCAGAGGGATCCGGGACAAAACAAAAAGAAACAAGGAAATGAATCCTGGCACAGGCTCGCTACTTACCTTTGTCACGGATCTCCCCGGAGAACACTCGGACCGAAAGAATGGACTAGGCGACAGGTGTACCCACACAGACGCACATATAATACACCCTACGTTACACAAATACTAGCACACAAAACTAACAAAACACAAAACACAGACTATCAATACACACGACCCAGGAACACTGCTACTAGCGTCTACTACTAGCGTTCTACAGTTAGTGGTCGGCATTCGGGCTCACGGTTGGTTCGGTGCGGATGCGGCGTTGCATGGGTCCAGTATCCGGCGTCAAGGTGGCGTTCGACGTGCTCGGGCTGGCGTCGCTGGCGGAGTCGTTGGCTGCGTCGTACACGCTCCCGGTCCAAGCACTCGTGGAGGTGATGCCGGTGATGTTGCGTTGGGGGGCACTATCCGGATGGGTGGTAACAGCGCTGGAGACAACCCTGGCCGTGGCAGGTGGTAGCGTCTTCAGTTGACACCATGGAATGGGCTCAGGAACGGCAAGAAGTCCACGGTGCGAAGCCGTAGAACGCGATCTCACCGGAGCAGTAGCCGGCGTCGCTCTCTTCCAGCCGAAGCGTCCCTGACCCGCCGGAGCCTCCGCTTCTCTGTTCTTCCCCCGTGCCTCGCTCTCCCTCGCGCTTTTGTTGTTATTGCCTTCGTGACATGGCACATACCCACGACAGGGGATTGGCCAGGGTTCAGTGTGGAGACACCACAGAATAGGGTAGACTGGTGCCAAGCTAATAATTGTGCCTTGGGTGAAATTTCAGAGTAATTCAAAAGAAGAGGAAAAAAATATTGGGAGAGAATATCTGAGAATTAAATACTATATGAAAATACCCAAACGCTCTTTTAAATGCGGAAATAGCCTTGGCGTTAGTCTACGTATAATCCTTGTCGTCGTCCTCTTCTCGTCTCCACCAATCATCTCTTCCCACCTCACCGAATACTTCATCTTCTTTATTCTTCGGTTAGTCCACGTCATCCTTATCGCCATCCTGAGCCGCCGCGGTGGCTCAGTGGTTATGGCGCTCGGCTGCTGACCCTGAAGACGCGGGTTCGATCCCGGCCGCGGCGGTCGAATTTCTATGGAGGCGAAATTCTAGAGGCCCGTGTACTGTGCGTGTCAATGCACATTCAAGAACACCAGGTGGCCGAAATTTCCGGAGCCCTTCACTACGATGTCTCTCATAGCCTGAGTCGCTTTGGGACGTTAAACCCACATAAAACAAACAAAAAAACCTTATCGCCATCCTCGTCGCTTCTTCAAACCTCTTTCATTCATACTTTTATTTCAGACTCCCTATTATATGTGGCACAGTCAGACGGTGAAGTCATCCTTCGACCTCTCTGCTCTGTATCGGGAGCAAGCAGGGGCACCGATGAGAGTTCAGTTTGCCAAAAAGGACTGGTCCAGCATGCGTAAGAGGTAGCAAGACTCAGTGGGGCCCTGGAATAAAGGCACCACACCTGGAAGACTCGGAACTTCAACATGAAGACACCTGGGTCCTGCTGAATCGACCAATTTTTGGCGCCAATAAAGTTTTTTCTCTCTCTCTCAGTTTGCCAGCTATAATTTTCAATATGATTGGGGTCACTGAAGGTTGAGAACATGTTTCAGATGACAGGTTCCTTTCTTATAGCCGTCGACGTACGTGTTGCCGACAAAGCGTTGAACAGGGATGTTCCATGCCGCGACAGAACATTCTCTTCCTTAGGGAAAAAGACTCCCTATTTTGGGCACTTTTACAGTGACAGCTGTTAAGCATCTGTTCCCGAGTTTCGTGTCGGTGTAGTAGTAGTAGTAGTTACCAGTATTACTGGTGGATGGTTGCCATTGGAACCACTCGGAGGTTAGTTACCATGGATGGAGGAGGGTATGACGAGAACGGAGGAATGCAGAGAAAGCGTAGAGGGTGGTTATCACCGTAACCATGTGTAGGATGGTTACCGGGGAAGGAGGGCATGGTGAGAACATAGGAGTGGTTAACTGGAGACGGGTTGCCACAAGAACCGCCTGGAGGATGATTATCGTGGAAAGAGGCGGGGAAGGCGAAAGTGTAGAAATGCGTAATCAGAGGGGGACTGCCGAGGGAACTTCTCTAAGGGTGGTTACCATAGAAAGAGGAGGGTATGGCGAGAGCATAGGAATGTGTAACCGGGCAAGGATTGCCACGGGCGGGTATCGCAAGAGCGGATGAATCCGCAAACTGGAGGATGGTCACTGTGGAAGGAGCAGATAGACAGGGTTTCGCAAGAGAGTAGGAATGTGCCACCGGAGAGAAGTTGTCGCGGGAACGACCTAGAGGCTTGTTATCGTAAAAAGAAGGTATGGCGAGATTGTAAAAAGGCGCGACCGGAGGGTGATCGCCACGGCCATGGCAACCGCCCGAAGGGTATGCATACCCTTATTACCTTGGAAGGAGGAGGGTATGGAGTGTGAGGAATACGAACCACCTGAAGAGTGGTTACTGTGGACGAAGGAGGGAGGGTGTGGAAGAGCGGAGGTATGCAGCATGGTCCATCTTCGGCAAATGCTGCAAAACATGCAGCCTGAGGAAAGGAGCACCGGCAGTGGCACCGCGCGCCTAGAGTGGCGAACTGGAGGGGAGTGGTAGTCGAAGAACGAGTGTCTGTGGAAAACTATAAAAAGCCATCTACAACTATATTGATATGACGGCACTCTTATATATTCTTTATCTCAATATATCACGAAATATAAATACCAGCGATCACTGAACAGCACGTTACACACTCCTAAACGTCTGATGAGTTCTTTGCCTGCACTATATCGAAAAATCCCCGCATTTTCTCCTCAGTTGTTCGTTTTTTTTTTCATTAATGATTGCAGTACTGATTGTTACTAACGTCAGAGTGCAGTAATATGCCAAGTACTGCCCTTTGAGCATGTTGGTGTTTTCTTTTCCTTGCTCCAACCAAGTATTTGAAGCAGAGGTAAGACAAAAAAGTTTTTAGGAACGAATTAACAAAAGTGAAGGAAACATGCATACAAATGACTATTATGAACTCGCATCTCGTGCATGTCTGTTAACATTCGGGGTCACTAGTGTCAGTTCCAGCATAACTGCTGTATTTACTCCCAAACTGTCGATTCGTCATACTTGTTGATACCCTAACTTCAAGAAAGGGAAAAATATCAATTGATAAGTTGTGATGTAGGATAGTTCGTCCAACGAAACCTTTGAGCCACTAGAATGCGACTGAGGTGCCCAACACAGCGCAGCATATCGGATATCGCTGATGCAGTGGTGGTGGCAGAAACATATGTCACCAACCACGGACAGCGCTCGGGCCTAAAAACCCGATACATAGGAGAACGCAGCTGAATACGAGAAATGGAATATAAACATCCGCAGCGTCAGAGCTTGCGTACGTTACCGTTAGTAACATATCGAACAATGAAGCGATAATGCTAATGCTGTGCCGGAGAGACGACGATTACTGCTGAGTCTTACCTGGGAATCTCTTTCGTGGCTGTAATTGAAAAGGGAGAGTTGAGTTTCCCCATTCAGGTGGTGATGAGATGAAACACCTTGTTGATGAAATCAGGGTTTCTTGATGACCCGGTGGTTCTAACTCGCAAACATTCACGATACTTAAAGAAAGGAGAAGGTGAACTATTTATTTACCACATAAATAAAACAAGAAGAAACAAAGCAAGGAGAAAACTATTTTCATGATTAAACCGTTTATCAGACGAATTCAGCCCCCGTTCAACCCAAAGCGCTTGTTTTTAAACCCTCTGTCTCCGCCCTTAGCGGGGACAGCAACCAACAAGATTACAAGCGACTCACCTCACCAATCAGTGGTTAGGGAAAGGAACATAAGGTTTCCGTCAACTAATCACAGATTGGGGAAAGAGTACTGATTAAACATTTGGGAAAGGAGAGGTTGCAATCAAATACACAAACAGTACAAACGCGACCACCCTCGCCCACGGCACAGCCGTTACCACTTTCCTAACATTGTCATCCGCTTTCTCTCTCGCACACGCAACAAACATATGACGATCACTAAAGACATGAGACGATCACTAAAGTTGTTTACAGAACACATCTCAGCCGTATCTTGTGCATTCCCGAAGCCTCCGCAACCCCTTGACAACGCACACATGCATGTCGACAGCTGTACATGGTTAGAAAGACGGGCTATGCCCGTGACGGCGCGGTAAACAAGGACGTCCGCCGCCGCACAAAGGGGAGGCAGGGACTGGACGGGCCCCTTTGTTGGCTACCTCGGACCCCACTGCTGCGGCATTCTTTCCGAACACCAGACCGACGAGTTCGCGGAAAGGTCAGCGAACTCCACAGGGAGGTTGCGTGAAACCTTCACAAACAGGTAACAAGCAGCTTTGGGCTAGTTGGTATTGCATTTTTTAAAGATACCTCGTTTTCTCTGTTTCCCCGCTAAGTATTTTTGAAAAAACTTTGCAAATAGTACAGTGTTCATCGATTGCACCACTCTCTTCCTTTGCGTTTGGAGCCAGCTTTTTGCCATGCCCTGGCCGTGATCTTTATCTTTAGGTGGCAATATCTGAAGCCTAACAAATTTGCATAATTTCCCTGCTAATTCTTAAAATTTGGATATGGCGCGATAGTGTTGAGTTAATGTCCATTTATGCGGAATTTGTCATTCTCAACTTTACTTTCACAGACCCCTGAGAGTCCTCATACCATAGGTGCCGAGTTTTCAATTTGCCGGAGGGAGGCTGGGGCCCAGTCTATCACCCTCTCTCTGTTTGATTCGCCCCCCCCCCCCCCCCCCCCCCCTCCTCCTCCGGGCATGCTTCTTGGCAAGGGATATTTATTTTCTCTCAGGATGCAGAGTACATTACAGAGGGGAACGGCAATTCACAGCAATATAGAAGATAAAAAGAAGGTAAAGGGGCCAAGACTGATCCCTGAGGAACCCCAGAACCAAGTGGTACAGTATAAGGAATCAGTGTCATTAATTTTCACAAGTTCAACACGAGAAGAAGGAAATCCACAGAGCCAGTTAAGAACTGCAGGGTCAATGTTCAGCACACTTAGTTTATGTAATAGCAGTGAGTTATCAATTTTATTGAATGCTTTAGCAAAGTCAAGAAATATGCAGTCAGATGACAAAGCGGAGTCCAAATAGAAGTGCAAGTCATAAGTGAAGGAAAATAGTTGAATGTCACACGAGAAAAACTTTCGGAAGCCATGCTCCATTGGAGAGAAGAAATGGTTTTCGTCCAGAAAATTAACAAGATCTGTAAATATATATACCATTATTTTGCATGCTATTGATCTCAAAGATATGTGTAAATGGATAGATGGATTCTGTTTATCTCCGGCTTTGTGTATACATGACCACAGCAGTCTTCCAGTCTTCAGTAGTGCACCATGATAATACGATTGTGAGAGTATGCATTTCATGGTGATAGAACTATACTCTTTAGCATTCTGTATAAATTTCCTGTTGTAGCATCAATTCCGCTAGATGTTAATTTCAAATCGATAATCGGTATGATGCCTTGAAAGTCGAAAATGGTGGGATCCATCGTGAAATGATCGCACACTTGGAGATCGGCACGTTGGATAACATTGGATGAAGAAGGAGACGACTTAACGAAAGTATCATTTATAAAATGCAGCAGCACAGAGGCGGTCTATATACGTCTATAGTCTATGGGCGGTCTATAGGCGGAGTATATACGTATATGCTAGAAGAGGCAGGCGCAGCTGAACAACTAGGGGTAAGTGGCGAAAAACACGGGCACGTACCACAACAACAACAACAACGACAACAACAACAACAACAACAAATAATAATAATAATAATAATAATAATAATAATAATAATAATAATAATAATAATAATAATAATAATAATAATAATAATTCGTTTTTGGGGAAAGGAAATGGCGCAGTATCTGCCTCATATATCGGCGGACACCTGAACCGCGCCGTAAGGGTAGGGATAAAGGAGAGAGTGAAAGAAGAAAGGAATAATTTAAGGTGTCGTAGTGGAGGGCTCCGGAATAATTTCGACCACCTGGGGATCTTTAACGTGCACTGACATCGCACAGCACACGGGCGCCTTAGCGTTTTGCCTCCATAAAAACGCAGCCGCCGTGGTCGGGTTCGAACCCGGGAACTACGGATCAGTAGCCGAGCGTCCTAACTACTGAGCCACCGCGGCGGGAACCACAAATAAAATCGCAAATTTGGCCAAATTTTCGAATTTTCAACTTATTATTTTTGGTAACCTCCGAATCTTCGTCTGTCTCGTGACGAAAAATTATAGCGAAGTATTCTGTACAAACTTATAAAATGACGTGGTTTTGATAAGCGATCGTCGAAAATTTTTGAACGAATCGCGCCTCTGATTGTACCGGCGCATCGCGCATTCCGCGGGTTGCTGAGGGCGGACCATCCCAGTATCACCATGAAAAGGAGATCGAAGATCAGGTGTCCAACGATATATGAGACAGATACTGCGCCATTTCATTTCCCCCAAAAAACCAATTATTATTATCAACGTTTGCGTTGGTTGATAATAATAATTGGTTTTTCGGGGGAAAGGAAATGGCGCAGTATCTGTCTCATATATCGTTCGACACCTGAACCGCGCCGTAAGGGAAGGGATAAAGGAGGGAGTGACAGAATAAAGGAAGAATAGGTGCCGTAGTGGAAGGCTCCGGAATAATTTCGACCACCTGGGGATCTTTAACGTGCACTGACATCGCACAAATGCCGCATTTCTCTGACCAAAAGCGAAAGCGATCAAGCGATAAACGAGGCAAAAGATGAGATAAACATTAAGGTTGATTTTCTGATATTTCACTTTTCCTGCGATTGGTATCACTCAACTCTTAGGAAAGCCGCCGCGGTGGCTCAGTGGATATGGCGCTCGGCTGCTGACCCGAAAGACGTGGGTTCGATACCGGCCGCGGCGGTTGAATTTCGATGGAGGCGAAATTCTAGAGGCCCGTGTATTGTGCGACGTTAGTGCACGTTAAGGAGTCCCAGGTGGTCGAAATTTCCGGAGCCCTTCACTACGGCGTCTCTCATAGCCCGAGTCGTTTTGGGACGTTAAACCCCTTTAAACCAAACCAATTACTCAATGCATACACTATACTCGCGGAGAGCGTTTCGTGGCTATGGAGTGGAAGCTACGAGGGCGAGGCGCAAGGCTTTCACAAGCGCACTCTTATCACGCTCTCATGAGGGAGAGAGAGAGAGGTGTTTAAGCTGGCGGCGCACGCCCGTAGCTTCCGCAGCATAGCCACAAAAAGCAGTCCGCGAGTGTGGCTAGCTTAAAATACAGTGCATTTCTAAAATCAGATTAAAAAGTTACATGTCAGCGCTAAATTTGGTAACATTTCATGCATAATGTTACGTTTCGCCTACGACGCGCGGTATAGCCGGCGCGGATGCAACGGACGCCGGGGCTTCGTTCAAAGTGGCGGTCATTTTGGGCCCGTTCAGTGCTGCCGTAACGCCTCCCGCCAAGCGCGTCCAGGCAGGTTTCAATGCCACGTGTCGTCGTGTGTGCGTGTGTGCATGTTGGTGCCCACGCTTGACAAAGCGCGGCAGCCGGGGAGAGGAGCTCCCCAACTGGGAGGCGAGGAGGTCTGACCAGCGCCGGCCCGGCGGACGCGCACGTCACGTCTGAACATGTCCGAGCGTCGCCGTATCGGGCGCCTCATCCCGTGCCATTCCTTCTTGCCCTCGACTCCGAGGGTATAAAAGGCAGCTGCCCCGGACGCCAAAGAGAGACTTCGATTTCTTCCTTAGAGTAACGTGGTCGCCCTGACCGGCTGCTCTTTTGCGATGCCAGAATAAACAAGTTGTTCTGTTGCCAGTCGACTCATCCTTTGCCGGGACCTTCGGATGTTTCCAGCTGTGCCACAGGCCGCCAGGCCAACGCTACCCTTGGGGCTTGCAACCCATTTGCAACAACTGGTTGCCAGCGGTGAGATCGCGACAACGGAGGCCAGCAGCGAAGATATGCGGTCAACTGTATGCTGAGCAGCACAACGACCATCCGGGAGCAGTGCAACGAGCCCTGTGTGATGACTGGTTGCCTGCAGCGGAACGACTGCGCTGAATTCTTGGCTGCGAGGTTTGGTGACTGCGGGACTTTCTTCTGAGTTTTGCCGGGCTTTTGTTAGTGTCAGAAACAGAGCTGGTAATTGTGGTTGTCGTTGCTGCCGGGTTAGTTTGCGGCAAGACAATAGTAGGCAGTAGAGAAAGCAGCATTCGGAGCAGCCATGGATTTGAAGTCGTTGCGCAAACCGAAATTGCTGGAGCTTGCAAGAGAGTTGGGTCTGGATGTCTCAGACAAAGTCAGAAAACCAGAACTGCTAAGGGCTATTCTTGAGTTGGAGGCTGAGGATGACGAGCTGTCGGAATGCCTTGAGACCATTGAGGAGAGGGAGCAAAAAGAGAAAGACGAGCGCGAACGTAAAGAGCAAAAAGAGAAAGACGAGCGCGAACATAAAGAAGAGCGCGACCGTCAACACGCTTTGGAAATGAAGCGTCTCGAGGTAGAGATGGAACGCGCTCGTAATGGAAGTCAGGCACACGGTGCAGGAGAACGAGTATCGTTCAAAATGACTGACCTGATGCGGCCGTTTAAGCTTGGAGAGGACATTGGTTTGTTCCTGGTTAACTTTGAGCGAACGTGCGAGAAGCAGGGGTTCTCTCGGGAAACGTGGCCACAGCGCTTGCTCACTTTGTTACCCGGCGAGGCGGCCGACGTAGTCGCTCGCTTGAAGAGAGAGGAGGCAGAGGATTTCGACCAAGTGAAATCGAGTCTGCTAAAAAAGTACAGGCTGTCAGCGGAGGCGTTCCGTCGGAAGTTTCGGGAAAATGAAAAGGCCGAAGTGAGTCATATACAGAGTTTGCCTACAGGCTTATGTCAAACATGCAGGAGTGACTCAAAGAAGAGAAAGCGTTTGGTGACCACGAGAAAATTCTGCAGTGTTTCGGGCTAGAACAGTTTCATAGTCGGTTATCTGAGAACGTGCGGTACTGGGTCTTGGATAGGCCAGACGTTAGTACAGTGGCTAAAGCCGCCGAGCTAGCCGAGGAGTTGGTGACGCGTCGGGCTCGCGGAGCTAAGGACGGTCAAAAGGGTGAATTTGGCTCCGAGTCTGAGAGGCCGAAGTTCACACCCATGAGAGCAAGGGGGGACACACGTAGTGCGGATGCGAGTGAAAGCAGTCCGACCGAACGTAAGGAGACTGCGGCAGCCGAAGCCGAACGCAGAAAGCGGTTCGAGAGGAGGCAAGCGCGCGTGTGTTGTACGTGCCAGAAGCCGGGTCACTTTTCGGCGCAGTGTCCAGAAACAAAAAGGAAAGTCGTGTGTTTGTCATTATGTAGCACTGGCGAGAACATGAAGCTTCTCGAGCCTTACATGCGAGACTTCCTCGTGAACGGGAAAGAGTGCCGAGTGCTTCGCGATTGCGCAGCTACAATGGATGTAGTTCACCCCTCTTACGTAGAACCCGATATGTTCACGGGCGAGTGCGCATGGATCAAGCAAGCCGTGGAAGCTCATAGCGTGTGTCTGCCCGTAGCAAAAGTGCTTATTGAAGGACCTTTCGGAGCACTTGAGACGGAGGCCGCAGTGTCATCTATGCTGCCCCCCCCCCCCCCCAGTACCCGTACCTATTTTCGAACAGGTCCGATCACCTCCTGCGCGAGAAGGGGCTTTTGTTTGGTGAGGCTAGCGTTCAGGCCTTAACCAGATCGAGAGTTCGGGAGCTCGCTGCAAAGGCGGTAGTTGCGGGGCCGACGTTGTCGAACAATGAGAAAGGGCCGGAGGCGCAGCAGGCTGATACTCAGAGCACGTCCGAACTGAATAAAATTGAGCCTGTAGCGTTGAAGGCACCAGGTACTGGAGAGGAAATGCCCGACACGGGAAAGTTAGAAGAGCTTCCGGTCGAGCTTCCGGGACTAGGCTCAGTGACGAACAGGGAAGACACTGATCAGGTCATTAGTGACTTACTCAGTAAAGCACCGCTGTCGGCTGAGCAGAAAACCGAACTACGCCAACTCTTACAAGAGTTTCAAGGTCAGTTCTCTGAGAGGCCTGGTAGGACTTCTGTCCTTACTCATGATATAGAACTTACCTCCCCAGAGCCAGTACGATCCAAGGCGTACCGGGTGTCACCCCGCCAGCGCGATATTGTGGAGGCTGAGGTAAAGAAAATGCTGCAGGTCGGTGCGATTGAGGTCGGGATGTTGCGCACATGGGATGCAAGCCCCAAGGGTAGCGTTGGCCTGGCGGCCTGGGGCAAAGATGGAAACATCCGAAGGGCCCGGCAACGGATGAGTCGACTGGCAACAGAACAACTTGTTTATTCTGGCATCGCAAACGAGCAGCCGGTGAGGGCTGACCACGTGACTCGAAGCGGAAGGCACAGCGAAGTCTACTCGCTGGCGTCCGGGGCAGCCCCCTATAGACCCACGGGAAGTCAGAGGTGCGAATGAAGGTAAACGGCTTGGCGAAGAGGCGTCCGATACGGCGACGCTTCCGGGACATAGGCTCAGACGTGACGGGAGCAGGCCGCCAGGCCGGCGCCGGTCAGTACCTCCTCGCCTTCCTCAGTTGGGGAGCACCGCTCGCCGGCTGCCGCGCTTAGACAAGCGTGGGCACCGAACATGCACACACACACACTTACACACGCACGTTTCACGAGGACACGTGGCACTGAGAGGCCTGCGTAGGACGTCTGTCCTTGCGCAGGAGAGAGAACGTTGCGGCCGCAGATGCCAGTACGAAGCCGCGGCGTACCGGTGTCACCCGCGCCAGAGCGATACCGCGGCGGCGTGAGGTCGAGAAAATGCTACAGCACGGAAGTATTGAGGCGAGTGAGAGGATTATACCTCCCCTTTGATTTTAGTTGAGGTACCGGGCAAGGAACCTCGTCCTTGCGCCGACTACCGCAGGCTTAATTCCATCACTAAGGATCAAATTTATCCGATCCCTAACATCGAGGAGCGCCTTGAGAAAGTTAGTAGCGCTCAGCTTATTTCCACCCTAGATCTTGTCAGGGGTTATTGGCAGGTTCCACTTACAGAAGAGGCTAGTAGGTATGCGGCGTTCATTTCACCAATGGGAACATTCCGTCCTAAAGTTTTGAGTTTTGGTTTGAAGAACGCGCCATACTGCTTTTCAAGCCTCATGGACAAAGTGTTGCGGGGACAGGAAGAATTCGCTTCACCGTATTTAGACGACGTAGCGATATTCTCCGCATCCTGGTCTGAGCATATGGCACACTTGCGGGCAGTGCTAACCCGCCTGCGCGAAGCGGGCTTGACAGTCAAGGCTCCCAAGTGCCAATTAGCACAGGCCGAGGTTGTCTACCTCGGTCACGTGATTGGACAGGGTCGTCGCCGCCCCTCTGAAATAAAGGTGGCCGCTGTGCGAGACTTCCCGCAACCGCGCACGAAGACCGATATTCGGTCGTTCTTAGGTGTCGCCGGCTACTACCAGAGGTACATCCCCAGGTACTCCGATATCGCGGCTCCCCTGACGGATGCTCTAAGAAAAACAGAGCCCCAAACAGTCGTCTGGGGCGAGACAAAGGAAAGAGCTTTTAGCTCCCTAAAGAGCGCCCTAACAAGCCAGCCTGTGCTACGATCGCCAGGCTACACAAAGGGGTTCGTTGTTCAGTGCGATGCTAGTGAGCGAGGCATGGGCGTTGTACTGTGCCAAAGGGACAATGGAGAAGTGGAACACCCCGTCCTGTATGCTAGTCGTAAGCTGACCTGTCGTGAGCAGGCGTACAGCGCCACCGAGAAAGAGTGTGCGTGTCTCGTGTGGGCCGTTCAGAAATTGTCATGCTACCTAGCCGGCTCGAGGTTTATCATTGAGACGGATCACTGCCCTCTCCAATGGCTGCAGACCAACTCTCCCAAAAATGGCCGCCTCCTGCGCTGGAGCCTCGCTTTGCAACAATATTCCTTTGAGGTGCGTTACAAAACGGGGAGTCTCAACGGTAACGCCGATGGCTTAAGTCGAGGCCCCTAACGTGGGAATCCGCCTCAAAGTTGTTTGTTACTGATGTTTTCTTCCTGAGGCCGGATTTTTAACATATTGCTTTTGTTTAGTGTTTCAAAGTGATTATGTGCTTTCTAGTGCAATTTTCCAATTTGTGGACGCGTTCTGAGTGCTGCTTGACTACTGTAAGGAACTAGGCAGTAGTATAAAAGGGGAAAGAGCCTGGCAGAGCTTAGTGAGGGTTGTCTCGTGCTTGCTGACTGAGCGGTTGCGTTTCGGCGTAGTTCTAACGCTTGCTGGGAACGAGCACAACAATGGCAACTCTCCCGAAGTCACTGTGCAGTGACCTGAGTGAACCTGAACCTGAGAACGAGGCCTTCTCTGTGCGCTGCGCTCAAGCAACGCCGAGGGACGACCGGTTTCGATTACGAGCATCATCGAGCGACATCCCTCCGGACAGCGGATGCAGTCCCCTGACCATCGGGATCTCCTTCTCCCGGCGGGGCGGTCTGTTACGTTTCGCCTACGACGCGCGGTATAGCCGGCGCGGATGCAACGGACGCCTGGGGCTTCGTTCAAAGTGGCGGTCATTTTGGGCCCGTTCAGTGCTGCCGTAACGCCTCCCGCCAAGCGCGTCCAGGCAGGTTTCAATGCCACGTGTCGTCGTGTGTGCGTGTGTGTGTGTGTGTGCATGTTGGTGCCCACGCTTGTCAAAGCGCGGCAGCCGGGGAGAGGAGCTCCCCAACTGGGAGGCGAGGAGGTCTGACCGGCGCCGGCCCGGCGGACGCGCACGTCACGTCTGAACATGTCCGAGCGTCGCCGTATCGGGCGCCTCATCCCGTGCCGTTCCTTCTTGCCCTCGACTCCGAGGGTATAAAAGGCAGCTGCCCCGGACGCCAAAAGGGGAGACTTCGATTTCTTCCTTCGAGTAACGTGGTCGCCCTGACCGGCTGCTCTTTTGCGATGCCAGAATAAACAAGTTGTTCTGTTGCCAGTCGACTCATCCTTTGCCGGGACCTTCGGATGTTTCCAGCTGTGCCCCAGGCCGCCAGGCCAACGCTACCCTTGGGGCTTGCAACCCATTTGCAACAATAAATAAGGAGATAGTTTCAATTGTCGCGTACCCCCTTATGGCCGATTTTCACTGGTCCATTTGGAGCGGGGGCTGATCTACGCCAGAGCGACCGAATCTGCCCCAGCACGACACAATCCTGATCGACCAGCGAAACACGGACATGCTCCAGCAAGGAGCCCAACAGAAGCTCTCATGCGCAACTGGCTCCATAAGTTGGGCCTGGCTGCCATTTGCATATTCGCTTGACGCTGACCAGCGACGTTGGCAGCTCATTCATATGGTGCACTTTGCCTGTGAGGTTCATCGCATTTAGTCATGCCCAATGGTTAATGATAACGAGGCCTTAACAGTAACAATATGTGTGTATGCTCTGCATGCGTGTCCTTATACAGGGTGTCCCAGCTAACTTTAGCCAGGGTTTAAAAGTATGCCACGGCACTCTAAGACGACGCGACCAACTGCATGTTGCTGGCTATTCTATGGACCAACTCACACTATTTTTGTATTGGACTTGACTGCATAATTAGTCGAGATTAATTAACCAACTTCACAAGAAAAGAAGATAGGCGAAAAAGTCCAATGAGAAAGCTGTAGAAAGGTCCGCGAAACGTCCCACTGAACAGTGTATCCTTACATCTATTACGTATCGGCTTTTTTTTTTCGTTCTCTGCGGATGCCCGCGAAATACAAAAAATACCACATGACATGTCCGCTTGCGCGCCACGATTGCAGTGCTCTCAAACGTTCCGCCCAACAAACAAAGCTCATCTGGCCGGGTGTGCTGCTGCTTAAATGGTGACAAGGCTGTGAGGCACGCGCAGTGAGCGAAAAAAAAATCTGACACTTAATAGATGGAGAGTTAAAAACTTTCAAATGAAGTTTTACAACTTTCTCATCGACCTTTTTCGTTTATATTCGTTGCTTGCAAAGTTGGCTAATTATTATCGGGTAATTATGCAATTAAGCACAATAAAAAACAGTGTGACTTGCTCTATACAATAGCCAGCATCATACATTTGGTCGTGTCGTCTTAGAGTGCCTCGGCGTATTTTGAACTCGGGCTATAGTTAGCTGGGACACCCTGTATAAAATCTTCCCGCTCCGTCTGAACCGGTTACATTGACATGAGCGGCGTCGCTGTAACCGGTGATTTTTGTTAGGCGATTCAAGAAATATTCTCTTAATGTTTTTACCCTAAGGGAATATACATTACATCATCGTCACTGGTGCTGGTCTTTGGGCTTCTTAATCCGTTTTCCGAATTAATCGGGGTGAGAAACGCCACCATTCGTTTCGACGATGCTGTCAGAATGTAAAACGCCCTGGGTTAATCAGCGATGCCTTCAAGAGCACTGAAACAGGCAAACGCGGCTTTTGCTGAGGTGACGGCGCCGCACCCTCTGAATTCCAGCTAAATCCGCCTCTTCTCGGCGGATCAAGAGGGGGCGCCATGCCGCGGAGCGAGTTGCTCCGAAAAGACCAGTGGAACTCGCGAACTCGATTCAATTCGACCAGCGGAACTCGCATTCGCCGCTGCGGAGCAAGAAAAGCTGCTCCGGATCGACCAGTGCAGTTCGGAGACACAACCCTCTGGTGGCAGGTGCACTTTCCCGGTGCTAAGGTGTAAGCGGATGAGCTGCCTGGTACGGCTTGAGCCGACCGAAGTGAATGAACAACGCAGGGCATGACGCCCTTTCCGCCTTGGACACGTGCCTGATAGTTGAGCTGCAGCCTTTGGTCTCACACGCCGACGTAGGGATTTAGTGGAATGGCCCTGCTTTTCTTTTTACTCTTGAAATGAACGAATAAGCCAAAGTGTCTACCCTTCTGCTCTACTATACTATCGCAGTGAAAGAAACGAAACGAAGCAAAAAAGAAATTCTAGTAGGTCCTCTTACGTATTCGCCCCAAATTATAAAGTTATCTAATCAAATGCTCAAAGATTCTAGAATACGTTAATTGGACTGTTCAACGAAAGTTTTCTCGTGCCATTTAGTACATCTGTCTTTTACCTAGCTACTTGTAGAGGGTGGTTAAACGGGTATCTGGAACCGAGTAGCGCATAGGAAACTCATTACGGCATTTGATACACAGTTTACTTCGTTCTTCACGGCAGTTTCAACAATATCAGATGATGTATTGATAAGAGGAATATAATGAGTAAAACCGGGTGCACCACCGGTAAAAGATTCATCTCCCATCTACGAGCTTCCGGACGACTCAACGGCCGGACGGCAGTTGAGTTTGTAATTTAAGTGGCTGTAAATTGAAAAAAAAGAAAATTGATAGTAAACTCTTTCATTTTAATCACCACATAAAAAGGATCCACGGTAGACAGGGCACGAAGATGGAATTTTTGACAACACAAAATGAAGGGTTGAGGGGGAGCCAACGTTTCGACAAGAGAACTCAGCACGCTTCATTGCTTTTTTTTTGACTTTACTGAAGCAATCAAATTATCCCTAAGGAAGTAGTGCATGAGAAGCTTCTCGTTTGAACGCACATTAACAAACACCGTGAGAATCGTAAAGAAAGGAAGAAATTTTGTAACATAACTCGGTTGAGGAGATCAGCCATTTAGATTAAGGGTACATTCAACCTTTCATCATTAGCTCGAAGAAAATACAAAAATTGTCTCTCCTGGAGGCTTGCTACCTTACGTTTAATTGCGGTTTTTGATAAGACTCACTAATTGACATGTCTGGATCAATCATCATATACCCACAATAAGGTCGACTGTGTATCCCACACTAGTGAAACACACGGCGAGTGACAGAGCTCTACTTTCGCTCAAGAACGCCTACTTTTTCTTTCGTTCTTTCTTCGTCTCGCACCGTCGTTAGTCGTGTCCCAGATGACCCATTCGGCCCACTTCATCCATACCACCGCACATTGTAGTACTTTTCCGCCCCAAGTCGCGCAAGCGACCGGAAAGAGACAGCGCGGCGTAACGGTCACGACAGTCCGAGCAGAACAGAATAACAGCAAAGAAGAGCGCATTACCAAGCAGCAAGCAAACAACAACAAAGGAAACGAAAGGCGAACGCGCGTGTGCTGGAAGACTGCAAGAGTGAGTGGCGCGCGAAACAGCTTGCGCGCCGGCGTGCCCGCGGAAGAAAAGACAGTTTTACCTTAATCGTTTGGCAGGGCCCGCGCGTGCGTGCGCAGTGCAGCGTATACGGTCTGAATCTTTATTTTTTTTATCTGTGTGGGTCCGGATTCCTTCGGCGCTTTAGAGTTTCGCGCGAAGAAGGCCGTTCACCTGACGCAAGAGCACTGTGTCTGTGCTTCGGGCCTAGCTGGCTTCTGCAGAAGGCGCCCAGTGACTTGCGTCTTTCGGGATTCTGCGCCGTGGTAGATTGCCGCACATGTGACTCAACCAGTGGGACGACCCGCTCACAGACAGCGTGTTTTCATCCGTTGGTGGCGATTGCTACTGGCCACTGCAACCGGTACGCATCACCGCGGGCAACGAGTCGACGGAGCACGGTGCGTTTGTTCGCGTGGTTCTAATACCCTTGCTGGATCGACTTGCTGCTATCGTGGTCACCAGTGGGGCGTGTAAGGGAGTTGCTCTCCAACGTTCGGAGCCAGGTTTGTTTCGCACGTTTCCTTGTGCTGCAAAAGTGGGGAACATCGAGTAGTGCGTGCTTTCGCGGATTCAGCTGCTGTGTGTCGCGCAGGTCAACTGCAGTCATGTAAAGCCGCTTCCTGGGGATATAATTCCGTATCAGCTGAAACTGCACGTCCAGATCTGCACGGATATTGGATACGCCCCTGAGCTACATCCTGCATTACAGTTCAGCCGGAGAACATTGCTAAAGAAAACCCTTCTTGAAAGCCTACGAAACCGCCGGCTAAGTTCTAAAGTATACACTGGACCGCGTACCGCAGCACGTTTTGAGCAGGTGTTCAAGGTGCCAGGCCTGTACTGCAACGATTCGCCTGCGGTCGTCGACTAGCCATTGCTGAACCTCGCTCAAGGAACCAAACCGTGGCAGCACAGCAGCGAAGGAAGGCCACGGCCGGGCTGGAGGGCTTGGAGCGACAAGGCCGCCGACAGCGACAAAGGACAGTGTTCTGCCATTGGTCGCGCTAAACAGAATCAAGAGACCTTGGACAGGGTAAGAGCCGTTACCCAGTGCTCATTGGGGCCAGCGCGCGCCAGGTTATAGCGACGCGTCCGTGCAGCTGAACCGGCCAGCGAGTCTTGAAGAATTTGTGTTTCCAGCAGTGCAAGTATAGTTCCGGCAATGGCCAAGCTTCTGTCCTGCGATTGCACCAAGGCGGTCACGATCACGCCCCGCGTCGGCGAGCGCCCTGCCGACCCGCTGACGCCGGCGCGGGTTCTGCGGCTGTCCTTCTTCACGCTCATGTTCCTTATGGGCGCCGTGATGCTGCTGCTGCGCATCTTCTACGAGAGCCGCGAGGGTTTCACGTCGAAGGCCGAGTCGAGCGGTATCCCGACGGGCCTCATTGGCGGCGCCGTGGTCTTCGTCAGCGGGGCGATGCTGCTCGCCGACGTCGTGGTCATCCTGGTGTACATCGCCCGGCGCTCGCCCGCGCCCTCGGAGGCGGTGGACGCTGCTAACCTGTCCTCCAGCACCGTCGCCTCAAGCGGCGAGTTCCTTTCGGCGTCGGTCTCGTTCACCAAGAGCCAGTGAGAAAGTGTGGGGCATTTTGTGCATCGCCTCCGTTCAGCGCGTGGCTATTTTCGCGCGTCACTTGGCGCGGTGAGTGCGACTGTTTTGGACAGATACATTTTGTTATTTTGCGAAGAACGACGACAGTGGGTGCGACGTCTGAATTTCAGTATGTGAAAGACTATGAGCGTGTTATCCTCCTCTCTAATGAACTGTCTCACGCCAATGGTTTGTGTTGAGCAGCTGGATGCAGTGATTTTTGCTTCAGCTTATACCATCATCGTCGCGTATTTTGTGGTCAGAAACATTCATGTGGAGGCCGTTCTCGGCTTGCTTTCCGTGTTGCGTCGATGTATTGATTTGATGGGTACATCTGTTTCGCTGAGGCCAGTCTAGAGATGAGTATGTGCATTTTGTTCTTCGTTGGAGGCTTTTGGACTACCAGAAATTTTATTTGTCGGTGCGAAATGTGCTAGCATGTTGAAAAATGTTTCATGTATTAAGGTCGCCTGCTGTTTCCGTACACATGCTCAAAGGAACATTAAATAAGCGCCAACTAAATTGCGCTATGATGCCTGTTTTTTTGTTTCAAGCAATTCGTTGTGCGCAGGAGTACTTGCACCATATGCAAACGGTAAAATATTCAGCAGCGTTATTTCCTTTTTTCTTTTCGGTTCCCAAGCGCGAGTGAAACGTTACACCTGGGATTTTCGGGACACAAGTTGGTTTGACTTCATGTTGTTAGAGGAAAAGATTAGCTTGGATATTCTTCGTTGTCATGCCGCATACTTGCACGGCCATGAACAGAAGAAAAAAAAACTAGTGATTATGAGTCTGCTCTGACGATAAGCGAATGCTGCTACGAGTGGTTTTATTCAGTCGCTCAAGATCGGGTTGTGCTCCTTCATGTCGTTGTGAACTGTGTGCTTTTGAGCAACAGCGGCGCGTTGCTGGACAATCGCTGTCGCGTCTCTGGAGTGTTTGACTGCTGGTCAACGAGTTGCATCCCTGTCAAAGAAGGAAAATTCTAGCGCATTCTTGGCGCTGTCTTAGAAGGCAAGTAAGACTAGAGCTCTGTTCGTGTGGGAGCGCTCCAACCTTCGGGTTAAATTGCTTTTCGCCGTGTTATTCTTGGCGCCTTTGCACTTCTCTACGTTGCATGGTGCACAATGTCAATAAAGAAATATTGTTGCGTCCAAGGCGGCGCCTTCATTTGTCTGAATCAAAAACCTCGATCAGACACTGTATGTGCGTCTTGCGTATGTCATGTCTAGTCCTTGCAGCCTAAAAAAATAAATGCGCCGTATTAGTTACATAATTTAAGCGTGTCGCTTTGTGCATAACGGGGGTTGTCATGACCCCGAAGTCGTCCACAGCTGGTCAATTGGCTAGTCATTTCGGAGGCTAGGCCACGTTACATTTTAAGTTACATTTGCTACATTTCTTGAAAACGCAACGACGATTCCGCTCTGCCTTTTCGACTTTGTTTTTGATGGCCGTAGAACGGCATACCCATGTCGTTTTTGATCACAAACCACTGATCCGGCTCTCTTACTGCCCAGTGACTGCTGTACGGCCATGATATGCACGTGGCACTTACCTGGGGCACAGCTGAGCTTCGCGTTTCTGAGCTGTGAAAAAATAAAAATCGCGTCCGAGAAAAATACGACAGGATAAAAGGACCGCATGATCACTGTACATTGTAACAGTTTTATTAAATACATGCGCAAGATATAGGTATGTGCACTGGCAGTACACCCGGCCAGTTCTTCAACAGTATCAATTCAGTGTAGAAAAAAAAGAACGGCCGCAAATTGATCTGTGACAAAGCGAGGCGGCGAAACAGCCGATAATACGCACATGCGCACAAAGTTCTTGCTGATTCTGTCCTGCTTTAACTGGGGGTCTTGCTATAACATACGAGCCGCTCATTTTCGTGCCCTTGTTTGCACAATATCATAACGAAGGCCTCAGTTCTGGCAGCCTTGAAGCCATATAAGAGGGTTCTTGCACAGCTTCCGCCCTCGCCATTCGATCGCGTTCATGACACTTGCGGTAATGACGTTCTATGTCGACCTCTATGGACAAGGGTACGGCTGGTGAACACTCTTACGGTTAGGTTACACGCAACGTTAATAGCCTCAAAAGTAGAAGGTTGGACAGCTACCGCGCCATAGCTCAGTTGGTATAGCACCGTACGCGACAAATGGTGGTCGTGAGTTCCGATCCCACTGGCAGCATGCAGTTGTTTTTTCTTCAGCTTTGTAAACAATCATCCTGGAAGCATAAAATGATTACTCTACTAATTTCCTATTCATCAACAGCAGAAATAAAAAAGGTGATTCCTCTATGCTTTCCTTGCTTTCGGCAACTGTTGACTACCTTCATAAGTAAGTACTGCCTCATATGTAAGTACTGCTGTAGGTAACTCATGTGGAGTACTGCACTTCGTCACGGTTTCACACCCGCGGCCTGTAAATCTGCCTTTCTTTTCAAGGAGTGCAGTCACCGTGCATGGCCAATTCACGAAGATCACTGCGATGTCTGCGATCTCTGCGAAGCCTCCGGAGCCCTGGAAGGAGGGCCCACCCACAAGCACTCCAGCCGCCATCCTCGTCAATAAACGTTTACTCGATAAATCTGCTATCTCTAAGGGTACGATGGCTGTTGCGAGCAGCACCAAGAAAGAAGGAGAGATCAGAAAAAAATTGGAGAGGACACTGAAGCGCCCCCATCCTAGGGGCATGACGCGATAGCTTTTTGGTTTCTATGAGGTTTAACGTTCCAAAGAGACTCAAGGTGTGAAGGACGCTATAGATGAGAGCTCCGGATAACTTAGACCACCAGGAGTTCCTATAGCGTGCACTGTGATCGCATAGTACACGCACGGGCCTCTAGCGTATCGCCTCCATCGAAATGCGACCACCGCGACCGGGAACGGACCCGCGTCTTTCGGGTCATCAGCCGAGCACGGTAACAATTCATCCACCGACGCGGCTTGTATGATGTGATAGCCTTAATAGGTGAATGCCCATACATGCGGAATTGGTCATTCTCTACATTCACGGATCCCTAGCGCACGCATATATTGCAACGGTTAAGCGATGCGCCACTGCCCTACGATGCGCCACTGGAGACCGAGGTTGCTCTTCCCGAGCAATCTCGCGACCAATCAATAATATAAATGCCACCTGCCACGGCGGGCAGTTCCCTCACAGTCCGGAGGTTAAAGAAAAAGGAATGCGGTCACTGACCATGTCATGAAATTCAAAGACGTTTCGGAACCACGTACGGGATCAGTGATCAAGGAACCCGTACGTGGTTCCGAAACGTCTTTGAATTTCATGACATGGTCAGTGACCGCATTCCTTTTTCTTTAATACAATGCCTGACCAGACGAACTTTCGTCGAACCATTGATTAAGTCCGGAGGTTGTGATGACGCCACAAGGTCACGTGGTCTAAGTGCCTCATCTCCTAGTGGCGGCCGCCTAGTGGATTGATGCATGGATGGATGGATACGGCTGAACCCTTTGCATCGGGCGGTGGCTCAAGCCACCTAGCCATGACTCGTGAAATTTTACTCTTGTCTTGATTTTAGCCACCAATCAGATAACCTCCGCTTGGTTACTTCTACCCCTCGCCCCTCTTAAAATATACTTTTCCTTCACTGTCCTTAAACCCCAATGCCTTGGATAAATCAGCCCCGCTGCTTTCCACTGTAGGGTGAAGCCCTTTACAGAAAAGTATCAAGTGTTCAGCCGTTTCCTCCTCCTCTCCGCACGCAATGCACAACGTGTCTATCTCGTGGTACCTGACTCTATATGTCTTAGTCCGCAAAACTCCCGTCCGTAGTGGGTGCCACCTATAGTGCCACCTTTGTTGCGTCTCTGGTAATTTTATCGTGGATTTTTCGCTCATGGTCAACGACGCCGGCGCCAACGCCTACGTAGACCTCGGATTCTCTCCGACACGGGCTCTTAGACGATATCGCGTTAAAAAGTGTAACGAAGGTTGACCAGACTGAGTAAACCCAGGCTGCCCCATTTTGTTGCCTACCCTGCGCTAGAAAGGCAAGGATTGAAAGGACGGAAAGAGAGCAGAGCACAGAAGCTGAAGCGCACACACGGCCCGGGGCAATGATGCACTAAGGCCAGCCGACTTTAGTTACTACCGAAGCGGTCGAATGGCTTTGGCACCGTCAAATGGTAAAGGCACTGCCCATCTATCTGGAGTTCTGAAAACAGTCTGGCCAAGCGTGGGATGTTGAACCGATGAGAAGGGCGAATTGCGTTCCTGAGGATCTCAACGCATGCGCAGCAGCACAGTATTAATGATGACAGCACAGATCGCAAGCGGCAGTGTTTTGGTAACTATGGATGCCACAGAAACGGAACCTGCGCCCGTCGTCTCCGAGCTGGTAACTGCGTTCGACCAAGCAGCAGGTATGTGCGCAAAGCTCAGTAAGTATGAATAATAATAATAATAATAATAATAATAATAATAATAATAATAATAATAATAATAATAATAATAATAATAATAATAATAATAATAATAATAATAATAATAATAATAATAATAACAACAACAACAACAATAATAGATTTTTGGGGAAATGAAATGGCGCAGTATCTGTCTAATATATCCGCGGACACCTGATCCGCGCCGTAAGGGAAGGGATAAAGGAGCGAGTGAAAGAAGAAAGGAAGAAAGAGGTGCCGTAGTGGAGGGCCCCGGAATAATTTCGAACACCTGGGGATCTTTAGCGTGCATTGACATCGCACAGCACACGGGCGCCTTAGTGTTTTTCCTCCATAAAAACGCAGCCGTCGCGGTCGGGTTCGAACCCGGGAACCCCGGATCAATGGCCCAGCGCCCTAACCACTGAACCACCGCGGCGGGTTCAGTCGGTATGCTGCTGAAATTTGCTGAAAAGCCAACATGCGCACAAACCCATGTTGCGCGCCGTCAGGAAGCTGTCAACAAGTAAAATACGCATGCACTTTAGACTGTTAAGGGCTTCTAAGCTATCGTTCGTTGTGACATATATGGTGTAGATCTTTATTTCTGGCCGCATGCCTGTCGTTTTGCTCTTAAATCTAGCACGTGCACTCTGTAATATGCTAGGACAAAAGCCAGCAGTTGCTTTTCCCCAAATGCGCAGTGTAAATATGGTGCCATTTGCGAATAAATATTAGGCATGGACAGCTCACTGCTTGAAATTTAATGGTGCAGTAGATAACTCGCAGAGTGAGCATTAGGCCGCGTATATATATTAAAGGATGCATGCAAAGCGGCGATGCAGTTGAGTTTTTTCGTTGACACTTCGTTTCAAATACTGCTTACTGCGAAGAACTCTCCAGAGGCACCAAGAAAATTCAGGGTCAGGCTGAGGTCTGAGAAGTGGGGTAACGCAATTCTCGCCATGATGACAGCTTAAAGAAGATTCGATGATTTCTGCTGCATATTTTATGTTAGTGAAATGAGGCGCCGAATCTTGTGTCGGCTAGTCGAATGCAAAGAAAGGTTACTGGAATACGAGCTGTTGCTGTTGAAAATGTTTACTGACCAAATTGAGTATGAACTCCATGGTTGCAGTCCCTACTTCAGGATTCTTTTGCTCGAAGCTGCTACGGCGGCTCTGTTTACGAGCCATTTCTGTCCCTCAGAGCCTGCGTTGAGCAGGGCGGCCTCCCACTGGTTAGGGGTCGGGGAACGGATCGGGAATATGGCCTTGTTTTAAAGCGCCAACTTTAAGGCTACTGTTCAGCGGCAAAGGCGACGTCGGCGTTGTGTCGAGAAACCCGCGTCACGCGTAGATGTATGAAAGCGTTCCGTATTCTCATTGCTTGGATGGATGGATGGAATATGGGAGCGTCCCCTTGGAAACGAGCTTGTGGCAGTTGCCACCATATTCGCCCTTTTTTCATTTTTTAAATTCGTTTTATCTTTATATTTCTTCAACGGTGGTATAAACCGGTCTGTACATTCGTCATTCGTTAAGTACATTTTAATCCTACACTTCTAACATAGCGTCACTTCTGCTTTTGAGCCCCCAATCTTCCAATAAATTTTGGCTAAATTCAACCGCAGATTCAATCACATAAGCATTGTTATATCTAAACACCAGGGCCTCAGGGAGAGTGACTGTGCCTGCATCGACACCCGGATGGATACCATAACATTCGAGAATAAGATGTTCAATTGTTTCTACAGATTTACCACACACTGCACATGCGTCATCTTCTTCGTTATATTTCTGTTTGTAGCTGCGCATTCTAGGACACCCTGATCTAGCTTCTAAGATTAGGGCACTGCTTCTTGACTTATCATAGAACGATTTCTTCCTGATCTGCCTTTTCCAATTTCTATATAACTCTACACTCTGCTTCTTTTCCATTGAACTAATCCATTTTTTTACCTTCTGGATTTTTTACCTGTTGATGTGGCATAGTGGCGCTGGCATGCGGCGGCCACCGGAAAACATCCCAATCTGATGACGCCGCATCCCCAACAGATGGCGCGCGAGCAGTATAAAGTTTTCTCAGGGCGGAATACGTGGTGCGGAACTTGCGTCCGAGGGGAACGCTCCGTTGTGGCCATGTGATGGTGTGTGTAGTGCAGTGAGTACTAATCAGTGGTTATGAGCGTATAGAAGCAACATTATGTACGTAAACTGCAGTGTGGAAGAGTTGAAAGGCAATCACGTGGAAACTGTGTGGTGATAAATGTGTGAATGTGAACACAGAAAAGGGACTGTGCGTGAAGAGAAACTGTTGAAGGGAGCCATTAACGCTATCGCTTCATGTCTTTAAAGGCGGAGCATAAGTGTCCCTTAAATGTTTTTTTTTTATGTGGAAGGCCCATCAATCTTGCGTGTAAAGTTCTAGTTTTAGGATTAGGTTTGATCGTGTTTAACGTCCTAAAGCGATTTAAGATATGAGGGACGCCGTAATAGAGTGCTTCGGATAATTTCAGCCACCTGGGGTTCTTAAGTGTGCACCGAGATTGCACAGTGAACGGGTCTCTAGCAGGTGGGTAGTGTGTTATAGGTGTGGAAGTTATTGGTTTGCACCCTTCTTAATGTTATTTTATCGTCTTTGCTTAATTCTTTCGAGGGTTTGGAACATTCTGATCGCTCTAGGCTGTAGTTCTGTAGCATTTCAGCAAAGGTGTAGAGTGAAGCATCATAGTTGTGATCGTTCTGCGATGGTGCCCGGGGTAGTAATTGACGGGCGAGGTCGTGGGAAAGCTCACGCCCCGCCCCCCTCAGAGTCCAGAGAAGCATATTATGACTGCGGTTTCAAAGTTTGTAACCTTGGGGATCTTAACGGCCTGCTTGCCGACTCGACATTTGATGTAGTTTCTAAATGTAGTTGGAGAGTCTGAGATTATGACTGACTGAAGATGCTCCTGGATGACGATGGATATGACAACTTCCTCAGCAGTCGCAACGGGTCTGGTTTTCACTGACGCGTAGCCTATTAGTCTACCTCCTGGATCAGTACCTACCGCATTAAAAATGCCATGAACTTGTCCGTCTGCATTTGTATCAAAGATCAGAGAGAAAATTCATGTTAATACCACACCATGCATATGCATCCTACTTACGACAAGGACAGAAGAGAAGGTGGAGCAAAATACAATAGAAAGAAATGAAATACGCTCTTCCACGAACAATATACGCAGACGGTAATACTAGCGGATGCTGTCGTAGGCCGGGAAAAGAAGAGGAAGTTGCCATATTTTCTCCTGTCTTGCCGGCGGTTCGCAGTTCAGAGAATACAGCATTTGGAGGTCCCTCTTTCGAGGTTAGGACTCCCACTGTCTCTTCCAGTTATTCTTCCGTTCGGTGCGAGCGCAAAGGGATTCCCGTTAAGCAGTGTCTTCGGCTACCTTCATGATTACATAAGTGCAACTGATCGATTACCTTGTTAACTGTATACAAAATTTTGTGGCACGTCTGAAAATGCTCGATTCTATTCCTGGTAATTCATATTTCTTTAATTCAATTGACTGTTCCAATTTTATAGTGATTTAGTCTTCTCACGCCTATTTTTCCCCGCGCAAATACCTCATTGGGATTATCTACTGAACCTTGGCCAATCCCCCTGCGTGGGTATGTGCCATGCTTACTAAGGAGAAGAAGAAGAAGAAGAAGATGTGGAAGCCGCTCTGAGAGCGAGAAGAAACAGAAGAAGATGCCTCTAGGTCCAAGAGCGGTTGTGCCCTCGCTACGCTGCCTCGCCTATGACACCGTCTTCAGCCAGCAGGTCGCCGTGTGCCCGAAAGGCTCCAACGGAGGAAACCATGGGGCGTTCACAGCGGTGGCTCTGGAGGAAGGCAGGCCGTTGCTTCGACTGCTTCAGCTGCGTGAGTGACTTTCTGCATGTGTGCGGGTAGTCGGTATTTTGCGGGCTGATCAGTAAGAAAGGAAGCGCATATTGAACACCTCCGCACTCAGTGAAAACTTGGGGAATCGGAACAGTGGAAGTGCATGCTCAGCATGTTTCCGCAGCTAATTTCAGCCCGGTAGTGAGCTTTTAGAAAGAGTCAGAGAGGTACCAAGACTTATCCCCATTTCATGAAGCGAAAAAGGGACCAAGGTAGATATCCCCATGAGTGCTCCCATTCATGGACCGAGCTGGATCACAGGCGGCGTAGGGTACACGTCTAACACTGGGGCCGAGAGCGTGCACTTGACAGCCCACGTGGACGACATTTTCGCTGGTGAGACCTTGAACGGGATTGCTCATAGCTACGACGTACTGCGGAGGGTTTATATTAAAGAGTTGCAAAGCATGAGCAGGCGGCAGCGTTTAATTCAAAGCCACAGGGTTGGCTTCATACTACTTATGTACTTGGAAGCATATTTAAGGCCAATTTCCTCAGCAACTACAACACATAGATCCAGCAGGCTGGATCGATTTTGTTCCCCAGTCTGCCTTCTTTTTACTGAAATAGAATACCATGTACATTTCTTGCTTTTTATTACTCCTGTTAGAGAATTGGCTTTGCAAACGGGGCGGTACTGGCTCTATAGTAAAGGGAAGAGCATAGAGCCACTGAATAATCTTCAGGAAAGTTTCGGCATCAGTGATCGGTAGAAAGATAATACAGTGCTTGCGTCGACAAGTTTCAGCTGTGGAAGCAACTTTCATAGTTAAATTAGCATAAATATTACATAAATAGCAAGAATTCTTCATTAAGTCTCACAGATCACCCACAACAGCTGTGTTGTAATAATGCATTACTGACTATCGTAGTGTCGTCCTCGTAAAAGGACGTCATCACATAGAAAGGTCGCATGAAACATTTTTTTCACTACCAGAACCGGAGTGAGCCTAGCCATTGCGTTCGGGGAACACTTCCGAGGTCGTCACTTGCATGCTCCTTGCACATATACTTTTGTAATTAGTACGTAAATGACATCTCAACTTTTCATTTACTGAGCAGCAGCGATGCGAGCGCTGCTCTAAAGGACAGTGACAGTCAACATGCAATCATCTCCTCATCGAACTCGTGCCGCAGCGCACTCGGGATACTAGTCTCTTCATCCTCAACATATACAGCCACCCGAAGTGCCTGCGGCACTACTTCGACCGACTATTCACGCTTGCTAAGCGAGCCGCACACAAATGCCCCCTCCGGATTGTAGGGGACATCAACGACCCTGCACACGGCCTGGGACTACACAGCCGACATCCCCAAGGGGCGCAGGGTATGGCTCGCAGCTCAGCAGGCCGGCTTCTACCCCTACTCGCATCGGGAACAGTGTCTGCGCAGACACTACTCCTGACCTCACCTTCACCCACCGCCTCCCTCACGCTGCGTGGTGTAACACCAAGGAGAATTTGGGTAGTGATCACTACATTATCGAGATTATCCTACAAGCAGGCCCAACACGTAGACCCTCTCGTGATGCTACCATCACGAAGTGGGACTCGTTCCGCGCCTCCCGAGCAGCCCGCACTCTACACACCATCTCAGACATAGCTTCTTGGTGCGACCAACTCCAGCGTGACGTCCGCGCCGTGACTCGCCAACTCCCAGAGGACTGCCCCGCAGACGCGATGGATTCCCATTTTCTGCACCTATGGGAGGCCAAGGCGGGTCTCGAACGGAGGTGGCGGTGTCAGTGCTGGAATAGAACACTCAGACGCCGGCTGGCCCGGCTCAACAAGGAGATTGAGACGCATGCTGCAACTCTGTCTTGTCATAATTGGGAATCTCTCTGTAACAAGCTGGACGACAACATGAGCCTGCCCCAGACCTGGAACCTATTCCGCCATCTCATTGATTCGACTCAGTCCAAGACACATTAGAAACACAACCTCATAAAGCTCATACACACATCCGAGGCCTCCCCGCAGGAACTCCTCGAGGAGCTTCGTGATATCTACTTCCCCGCATATCCCTCCGCAGACCACCCTGACTACACAGGCTCCCCCAACGACCTTCTCGACTAGCCGATCACCGAGGCGGAAGTGAGGGCAGAACTTCAGCGCCTCAACGCGTCCTCAGCTCCTGGCCCCGACGGAGTGCACAACAAGGCACTCCGCAACCTCTATTCCCCCTCCGTCAAACCCCTAACCGACTACTTCAACGAATGCTGGCTGCGCGACGCCCTCCCACCTCAGTGGAAAGACGCCAAAGTAGTCTTTATTCCCACATCCGGCAAACCACTTCTCCCCGCTAACCTCCGTCCCATCTCTCCTATGTTGTGTGTGGGCAAGCTCATGGAGCGCGTTCTCCAGACCCGACTCAGCCGGTATATGGAGAACTACAACCTTATGCCTTCGTGCATGTTTGGTTTCCGCCCGGGCTTGTTCACCCAGGACGGCTTTCTACAACTCAAGCACCGCATCCTATACTGCCCCGCGGGCGATACCAAGACTATCCTCGGCGTCGACCTAACAAAAGCTTTCGATAGCGTTACCCACGCAGCCATCCTAGAAGGCCTCCACGCCCTAGGCGTAGGCCCGAGAATGTACAATTACGGCCGCGATTTCCTCTCCGAACGAACAGCCACACTCACCATGGACGACCACCGGCTGTCTGGTGTCTCAGTGGGAGCTCGGGGAACCCCTCAGGGTGCTGTACTGTCTCCTACCCTCTTTAATATAGCCCTTCTCCAACTCCCCCACCAACTCGCCCAAATACCCGACATGCATTTCAGCCTCTATGCTGACGACATCACTGCCTGGGCTTATCGAGGCAGTGATGCCGACATGGAACACAACCTACAGTCGGCCCTCAACATCATCGACTCATACGCTCGCGCGCGCGGCCTAGCCTGCTCCCCTTCTAAATCAGAGCTCTTCTTCTACCGCCCCAGGCCGCACGACTTCGACAACCCTCCCCTCCCATCTCACTCACTCTAGGAAACCACCCCATTCCCCTGGTCTCCAAGATTCGCATCCTGGGCCTCGTCCTTCACTCCCATGGCGCGCATGGCAACGCCATCCAGTATCCAGACCCAAGCCCAGCAAGCCACCCGTCTCATTCGGCACGTGGCGAACCGGCGCGCGGGTCTGCGAGAGCGGAACACTCTCCGCCTCACCCAAGCTTACATCACGAGTCGCACGGCGTATTCATCCCCATACTTCCCCCTAAAGCAGAAGGAGCGGGACGGCATCAACGCACTCCTCAGGAGCTGTACGGAGGTTGCCGTCCGCCTACCCCCCAGCACCTCTACTGCCCGGCTCCTCAACCTCAGTACCCACAACACGTCTGAGGAGCTGGCAGAAGCCACCCTAACAGCACAGCTGACTCGCCTGTCGAGTACCGCGGCAGGCCGCACTCTACTCTGTCAGCTAGGCATCACCCCGATCACCCATACTACCGAGGGGGTTCCCCTACCTCCAGACCTACGCTCCCATCTCATCATCCTTTCAATCCCTAAGAACATCCACCCCGCGCACGACGGAGAACGCAGTGCTGCCCGCGCCAAAGCCCTGCACAAGCTCTACGGCAACAGTTCCGAGGTAGCCTACGTGGACGCGGCAGCGTACTCGTCGGGCTCCCGCATGGTTCTCGCCGTCGCTAATTCTCAGGCCCGACTAATCGCATCAGGATCTGTCACCACAGACTCATCGGAAATTGCAGAGGAAGCGGCCATTGCACTCGCTCTCATCTCCACCTCTGCCACCAAAATTATCTCCGACTCAAAATCCGCCCTATCCAATTTCGCCAAAGGACTGATATCCCGCACCACGGCTCGGCTTCTACGCTTCTGGCCGTACGCATCTGAACCCCCGCACACGCAGGTCTCCCGGTTGAGAGGAGGTCCTCTTGTCGCCCGAGGTCTCACTTTCTGGGCCGGAGTTGGACCTCCTCCACCATCCCAGGAGAATCTGCTTACGTTCAAAAATATTCTTAACTACTACCGAGATAACCGGCGCGTTTACGTACCGCCGGCTCCCTCCCTAACCTTAACCCAGGCCTCCCACTGGCGCCGACTCCAGACCCGAACTGCTCCTTACCCTACTCTCCTTCATGCCCGCTACCCCGATCAATTCCTTTCTTCTTGTAAGCTCTGCTGGAAACCGTGAGACATCCTTCATGTTCTCCTCGCATAACCTACCTTCCCACACCCTCCATACCCAACCACAGCGGAGTCATACTGAGAGACTCTCCTGGCCAGCTCCGCTGCTGCTGACCAGCGCCGGATAATTACCGACGTCCTGAAGCGAATAGCACCCCTAAGGGTAGCCTCGTGGCATGTTAAGGGGTTTTCCCCCCTCTGTATTTGGCAATAAATGTTTCCACCACCACCAGCCAACATGCACTATGTTCACACTCACCCGCGCTTGCTCTCTATGCGAAATGTCCATTGAACTACGTTGATGGAGTTATTCAGTGTGCTTGCGTGGGCGTGCTTAAAAGAATATATGATTTCATTGTACAGGCCTTTCTTGTGTGACCCAGGGCTCCGCGCGGAAAGCCCAGTTCTGCTTCTGCCTTTTGCTGCCCTTTCTCGCTTTGATGGGACTTGCTTGGACCTTGGTGCTCAAAGATCCAAATGCGAGTTGCTGTAGCCAGCAGCAGGCAACGACAGCTTTCATGAGTGAGTACATCGACTCTTCTGGCGTGTCTATGGATGTTCTTGATAGCGCTCTCAAGCGTGAATTGAAAAAGCTATCATTGTAGTTGGATATCCGAGGGTTTTGGCTTGCACTGCAACTCTTCAGTCAGTTCCTGGACCATAACACTTGATTGTTTTATGCCCTCAGGTTGTCGTGCTTTTTAACAGTTATTATTATGTTCCTCGGATACGTCATTTACAGCATAATCAGCCCGCAAAAGCCTGCAGAACTGTTCGATCCTCACCAAGCTACTCTTTGTAGGCAATTATAATCTGCGACCCTTTACTGTGAAAGATTTCCTTTTGCACGGTCGCTTCAAGAAGGATGAAAGCTCCGTGATCCTGGTTCCTTTGGTTTTTCCGCGTGCATATATATGCGCGCACGAGTGTAAGGTTTTCGCTTTCTGAACAATATGAACAGTGGGTAGTGCGAACTATTCGAAAGCGAAGCATAGATGGAAGGCAAGACCATCGTTGCCCATTTGGACTTTACATTTCAGTGGAGTTAGCTCAGCAGATTATGCATGACTGCGATGATGAAGAGCGACACTGCACTTAAGGGAATACCCATGCGTAGTTCCTATGCAGCTTTGAGTATACCCCCGCTTATCAGTGTGCGCAGCGGCTCCACGAGCCGAAGACGTGAGCGGCGTGAATTCCTCTGCGATTGAGTGGACGGGGTCTCTTGGCGACCGTGTGGTGTGGCGAACGTGGTCCCAGTCCAGCCGAGAGCCACCGCCGGGCACGGACGATGTGCTCTGGGGCTACCCGGACCTGCTGGTCGACGTGAGCGGGATCTGGATCCCCTGCCCGAGGCTCACAGTGCTCGTCACCACGTCTCCCGAGCGCAGGCCGCAGCGGGACACGATCCGCTCCAGCTGGGGGCTATCTCGCCAGTACCCCAACTGCACCCTGCGCGTCATCTTCTTCATGAGCGTGGTTCGGGGTTTGAGCATGCACCGCTTCATGAAGGTAAGGTCCCCAGGGTACGGCCGCACCAGCAGTTTCCCCTGTGCGTATGACTGTATAGTTGCCCATTGAGCTGCCACCGCTGTTCATTTTACTGGACTTTATGTATATGCCTACTGTGGAGCTAATTTGATTTATTTTGATTTATGGGTGTTTAACGTCCCAAAGCGACTCAGGCCATGAGGGACGCCGTAGTGAAGGGCTCCGGAAATTTCGACCACCTGGGGTTCTTTAACGTGCACTGACATCGCACAGTACACGGGCCTATAGAATTTCGCCTCCATCGAAATTCGACCGCCGCGGCCGGGATCGAACCCGCGTCTTTCGGGCCAGCAGCCGAGCGCCATAACCACTCAGCCACCGTGGCGGCTCGATGTGGAGCTAACGATAGAAGGAAAGGTGATATCGGCACCTAGCTAAACGGCTGATTTCTGTACCTCGAAGGCTGACCACGCGTTTATATGATACTGTTTGGTATTTGTTATTACTTAGGACTATATATAGGCAGTCGGGTTGACATAGTGTACTGAAGAGAGAGTGGCGATGCTGCTGGCAGGTCATGTTGCGGTGCACAATACGGTTGAGTTGCTGGTGAAAGCGCGCATTCCTTCTCAGGTTCCTCCTGTTCTGTTGACAGCCGGCCGTTCTAGAATTGGAGTGGCTGCTATCTGCTCCTCACTTGATTCTTTCGAGTATGCACACCATTCTCGACGGTGAATCTCGTCCCCATGGCGTTTCCATACGGGATTATTTATGGTACGGACCTGGGATAAACTCTCATAAAAAGGGGTTCTTGTTGCTGAAATCTACTAATACCTTGACTCCTCCGCTCCACAAGCTTTTATTGTTTGAGCTCCATTTCAGACTGCAAATCTAGGCTTAAGTATGCCATGATTAGAATGGAGTCTTCTACAGATAAGCATTTTGGCAAGGCTCTTTACCGTGGTCGAATATGAAACAACATGCAGACTTAAAAGGAACTGCGCAAAGCTTCGTAGCTATGTCTCCGCTCTCAAGCATTTGAGGACTTGTTTTGTTTCCTGTACTATCCGCACTACCTGGCCATTGGAAGACAGTTGGGGAGGTGCCACCTTCACATGTCGAATTTGGTTCTTCTGCATGAATTCCTGAATTCTTAACGCACAAGCTTCAAGAAATCCGAACATCCTGACACTTTTGCAAACATTTCTTCGCGTTTCTGCAATAGGTATGTGTGCCACTGGACTGCAGGATTTACAGTGCTTTTATAGCGGTCGTATATTCCCACTGTACTATTCTATTTGACTACCGGAACAACTGGAACCGCCTATACGGAAGGCCGCACTGGCTGCAAAATTATTTTTCTCACTAGTTTGTCCAGTGCTTCCTCGACTCTCAGCTGAAGAGCAAGTGGAACTGGACGAGGCATGAAAAGTTTGGAACCGGCCACTTTCACCCGCACGGGAGGTCTGTTGCACTTTCCCAATCCTGGTAAAAAAAATTTGGTATACTTTCTCAGCAGCACTCCCATTGTTGAGTTCCAAGACTTTGGTTGTCCTCTTCACATGATGGATCTTCAATCCCAAGAGCCTTGCACTAGTCCCTGCTAATCACACTAACTCCACCTCCCTTGATTACGACCAGACGCAGTCGATCTTGTCTACCTTGCCCGGGCAACCGTGGACCCAAGTACCTGCATCCTTTGCTGATTGTACGCGCGAAGTCTCAACTCGCACGACTGCAACTTGCGTTTTTACAAGCGCAGGCGTCGCATAGCCCTCACATTAAATCACGGAGCACATGGCTTCTAAGTCCGCTTTCATCTCAATGTGCTGACCATTGATTTCTGCGGAAACGCGTAGTGCCAGTTCGTCCGGCGCTACTTGGAAGATTGCGTAAATAGCAGCTGTTGCGCGGCCGCAGCCGTGATGGCTATTCGGCTCATGACTCCTGGGCTTACGTTTCCGCTGGCTCTAATTTTACGCTGGCAACTCTGCACAGAGTGTCCCCGCTCTTTAGAATAATGGCATTGCACGTACTGAAACGGGCATTCGTGAGCCTCGTTAACGCTTTTGCAGCGAAAACAATGGTTGCTTGAACGCGATCCACTGTCGCGTAATGCTTTCGTTCAGTTAGGCTTAGCTATTATAGCTCAAATTTTCTGGACGCGGCAAACTTGTTGGGTACCTTTCCCAGAACTTTCGGATTCACGCTAGGCATATTCCGCTGCTGTTGCTCTGTTTCTGGCTATCGTGAAGGTTAGTTTGGGTTCTGAAA